>JAPTYO010000059.1:26707135-26949563 GCA_036873135.1 Clarkia xantiana subsp. parviflora | reverse complement strand
ACTTAACCATCACGGAAAACGTGATGCTTTGATTCCGAAATGAGAAATACTTTGAACCATTCCACGGTCATATACGATGAGTAAGAGTGCAAATAAAACTGATTTCATAAAAAACAGAGGTCCGAGTGAGGTTATATTGAAAAAATGAGAAAATTGGCCGAAACTGAAGAATTTCGCATACTACCATCACAGAAAATGTGAAGCTTTGAGTCCGAAATGAGAAATACTTTAAACCATTCCACGGTCATATACGATGAGTAAGAGTGCAAATAAAACTGATTTCATAAAAAACAGAGGTCCGAGTGAGGTTATATTGAAAAAATGAGAAAATTGGCCGAAACTGAAGATTTCGCATACTAACCATCACGGAAAATGTGAAGTTTTGAGTCCGAAATGAGAAATACTTTAAACCATTCCACGGTCATATACGATGAGTAAGAGTGCAAATAAAACTGATTTCATAAAAAACAGAGGTCCGAGTGAGGTTATATTGAAAAAATGAGAAAATTGGCCGAAACTGAAGAATTTCGCATACTAACCATCACGAAAATGTGAAGTTTTGAGTCCGAAATGAGAAGTACTTTAAACCATTCCACGGTCATATACGATGAGTAAGAGTGCAAATAAAACTGATTTCATAAAAACAGAGGTCCGAGTGAGGTTATATTGAAAAAATGAGAAAATTGGCCGAAACCGAAGATTTCGCATACTTACCATCACGGAAAACGTGATGCTTTGATTCCGAAATGAGAAATACTTTGAACCATTCCACGGTCATATACGATGAGTAAGAGTGCAAATAAAACTGATTTCATAAAAACAGAGGTCCGAAAAGAGGTTATATTGAAAAAATGAGAAAATTGGCCGAAACCGAAGAATTTCGCATACTTACCATCACGAAAACGTGATGCTTTGATTCCGAAATGAGAAATACTTTAACCATTCCACGGTCATATACGATGAGTAAGAGTGCAAATAAAACTGATTTCATAAAAAACAGAGGTCCGAGTGAGGTTATATTGAAAAAATGAGAAAATTGGCCGAAACTGAAGATTTCGCATACTAACCATCACAGAAAATGTGAAGTTTTGAGTCCAAAATGAGAATACTTTAAACCATTCCACGGTCATATACGATGAGTAAGAGTGCAAATAAAAATGATTTCATAAAAAACAGAGGTCCGAGTGAGGTTATATTGAAAAAATGAGAAAATTGGCCGAAACTGAAGAATTTCGCATACTAACCATCACAAAATGTGAAGTTTTGAGTCCGAAATGAGAAGTACTTTAAACCATTCCACGGTCATATACGATGATTAAGAGTGCAAATAAAACTGATTTCATAAAAACAGAGGTCCGAAAAGGTTATATTGAAAAAATGAGAAAATTGGCCGAACCGAAGAATTTCGCATACTTACCATCACGGAAAATGGATGCTTTGAGTCCGAAATGAGAAATACTTTAAAACATTCCACGGTCATATACGATGAGTAAGAGTGCAAATAAAACTGATTTCATCAAAAAACAGAGGTCCGAAAAGAGGTTATATTGAAAAAATGAGAAATTGGCCGAAACCGAAGAATTTCGCATACTACCATCAGGAAAAACGTGATGCTTTGATTCCGAAATGAGAATACTTTAACCATTCCACGGTCATATACGATGAGTAAGAGTGCAAATAAAACTGATTTCATAAAAACAGAGGTCCGAGTGAGGTTATATTGAAAAAATGAGAAATTGGCCGAAACTGAAGAATTTCGTTACTAACCATCACAGAAAATGTGAAGTTTTGAGTCCGAAATGAGAAATACTTTAAACCATTCCACGGTCATATACGATGAGTAAGAGTGCAAATAAAACTGATTTCATAAAAAACAGAGGTCCGAGTGAGGTTATATTGAAAAAATGAAAAATTGGCCGAAACTGAAGAATTTCGCATACTAACCATCACGGAAAATGTGAAGTTTTGAGTCCGAAATGAGAAGTACTTTTAAACATTCCACGGTCTATACGATGAGTAAGAGTGCAAATAAAACTGATTTCATAAAAAACAGAGGTCCGAAAGAGTTATATTGAAAAAATGAGAAAATTGGCCGAAACCGAAGAATTTCGCATACTTACCATCACAGAAAACTTGATGCTTTGATTCCGAAATGAGAAATACTTTGAAACCATTCCACGGTCATATACGATGAGTAAGAGTGCAAATAAAACTGATTTCATAAAAACAGAGGTCCGAAAAGAGGTTATATTGAAAAAATGAGAAAATTGGCCGAAACCGAAGAATTTCGCATACTTACCATCACGGAAAACGTGATGCTTTGATTCCGAAATGAGAAATACTTTGAACCATTCCACGGTCATATACGATGAGTAAGAGTGCAAATAAAACTGATTTCATAAAAACAGAGGTCCGAGTGAGGTTATATTGAAAAAATGAAAATTGGCCGAAACCGAAGAATTTCGCATACTTACCATCACGGAAAACGTGATGCTTTGATTCCGAAATGAGAAATACTTTGAACCATTCCACGGTCATATACGATGAGTAAGAGTGCAAATAAACTGATTTCATAAAAAACAGAGGTCCGAGTGAGGTTATATTGAAAAAAATGAGAAAATTGGCCGAAACCGAAGAATTTCGCATACTACCATCACAGAAAACGTGATGCTTTGATTCCGAAATGAGAAATACTTTCAACCATTCCACGGTCATATACGATGAGTAAGAGTGCAAATAAAACTGATTTCATAAAAAACAGAGGTCCGAGTGAGGTTATATTGAAAAAATGAGAAATTGGCCGAAACTGAAGAATTTCGCATACTAACCATCACAGAAAATGTGAAGTTTGAGTCCGAAATGAGAAATACTTTTAAACCATTCCACGGTCATATACGATGAGTAAGAGTGCAAATAAAACTGATTTCATAAAAACAGAGGTCCGAGTGAGGTTATATTGAAAAAATGAGAAAATTGGCCGAAACTGAAGAATTTCGCATACTAACCATCACAGAAAACTTGAAGTTTGAGTCCGAAATGAGAAGTACTTTAAACCATTCCACGGTCATATACGATGAGTAAGTGTGCAAATAAAACTGATTTCATAAAAAACAGAGGTCCGAAAGAGGTTATATTGAAAAAATGAGAAAATTGGCCGAAACCGAAGAATTTCGCATACTTACCATCACGGAAAACGTGATGCTTTGATTCCGAAATGAGAAATACTTTCAACCATTCCACGGTCATATACGATGAGTAAGAGTGCAAATAAAACTGATTTCATAAAAACAGAGGTCCGAGTGAGGTTATATTGAAAAAATGAGAAAATTGGCCGAAACCGAAGAATTTCGCATACTTACCATCACGGAAACGTGTGCTTTGATTCCGAAATGAGAAATACTTTGAACCATTCCACGGTCATATACGATGAGTAGAGTGCAAATAAAACTGATTTCATAAAAAACAGAGGTCCGAGTGAGGTTATATTGAAAAAATGAGAAAATTGGCCGAAACTGAAGAATTTCGCATACTAACCATCACAGAAAAATGGTGCTTTGAGTCCGAAATGAGAAATACTTTAACCATTCCACGGTCATATACGATGAGTAGAGTGCAAATAAAACTGATTTCATAAAAAACAGAGGTCCGAGTGAGGTTATATTGAAAAAATGAAAAATTGGCCGAAACTGAAGATTTCGCATACTAACCATCACGGAAAATGTGAAGTTTTGAGTCCGAAATGAGAAATACTTTAAACCATTCCACGGTCATATACGATGAGTAAGAGTGCAAATAAAACTGATTTCATAAAAAACAGAGGTCCGAGTGAGGTTATATTGAAAAAATGAGAAAATTGGCCGAAACCGAAGAATTTCGCATACTAACCATCACAGAAAACGTGAAGCTTTGAGTCCGAAATGAGAAATACTTTAAACCATTCCACGGTCATATACGATGAGTAAGAGTGCAAATAAAACTGATTTCATAAAAAACAGAGGTCCGAGTGAGGTTATATTGAAAAAATGAGAAAATTGGCCGAAACCGAAGAATTTCGCATACTAACCATCACGGAAAATGTGAGTTTTGAGTCCGAAATGAGAAATACTTTAAACCATTCCACGGTCATATACGATGAGTAAGAGTGCAAATAAAACTGATTTCATAAAAAACAGAGGTCCGAGTGAGGTTATATTGAAAAAATGAGAAAATTGGCCGAAACCGAAGAATTTCGCATACTACCATCACAGAAAACGTGAATGCTTTGATTCCGAAATGAGAAATACTTTAACCATTCCACGGTCATATACGATGAGTAAGAGTGCAAATAAAACTGATTTCATAAAAAACAGAGGTCCGAGTGAGGTTATATTGAAAAAATGAGAAAATTGGCCGAAACTGAAGAATTTCGCTACTAACCATCACAGAAAATGTGATTTTGAGTCCGAAATGAGAATTACTTTAACCATTCCACGGTCATATACGATGAGTAAGAGTGCAAATAAAACTGATTTCATAAAAAACAGAGGTCCGAGTGAGGTTATATTGAAAAATGAGAAAATTGGCCGAAACTGAAGAATTTCGCATACTAACCATCACGGAAAATGTGAAGTTTTGAGTCCGAAATGAGAAGTACTTTAACCATTCCACGGTCATATACGATGAGTAAGAGTGCAAATAAAACTGATTTCATAAAAACAGAGGTCCGAAAAGAGGTTATATTGAAAAAATGAGAAAATTGGCCGAAACCGAAGAATTTCGCATACTACCATCACGGAAAACGTGATGCTTTGATTCCGAAATGAGAAATACTTTTGAACCATTCCACGGTCATATACGATGAGTAAGAGTGCAAAAATAAAACTGATTTCATCAAAAAACAGAGGTCCGAGTGAGGTTATATTGAAAAAATGAGAAAATTGGCCGAAACCGAAGAATTTCGCATACTTACCATCACGGAAAACGTGATGCTTTGAGTCCGAAATGAGAAATACTTTAAACCATTCCACGGTCATATACGATGAGTAAGAGTGCAAATAAAACTGATTTCATAAAAAACAGAGGTCCGAGTGAGGTTATATTGAAAAAATGAGAAAATTGGCCGAAACTGAAGAATTTCGCATACTAACCATCACAGAAAATGTGATTTTTGAGTCCGAAATGAGAAGTACTTTAAACCATTCCACGGTCATATACGATGAGTAAGAGTGCAAATAAAATGATTTCATAAAAACAGAGGTCCGAGTGAGGTTATATTGAAAAAATGAGAAAATTGGCCGAAACTGAAGAATTTCGCATACTAACCATCACGGAAAATGTGAAGTTTTGAGTCCGAAATGAGAAGTACTTTTAAACCATTCCACGGTCATATACGATGATTAAGAGTGCAAATAAAACTGATTTCATAAAACAGAGGTCCGAAAAGAGGTTATATTGAAAAAATGAGAAAATTGGCCGAAACCGAAGAATTTCGCATACTTACCATCACGGAAAACGTGATGCTTTGATTCCGAAATGAGAAATACTTTGAACCATTCCACGGTCATATACGATGAGTAAGAGTGCAAATAAAACTGATTTCATAAAAAACAGAGGTCCGAAAAGAGGTTATATTGAAAAAATGAGAAAATTGGCCGAAACCGAAGAATTTCGCATACTTACCATCACGGAAAACGTGATGCTTTGATTCCGAAATGAGAAATACTTCTTTGAACCATTCCACGGTCATATACGATGAGTAAGAGTGCAAATAAAACTGATTTCATAAAAAAACAGAGGTCCGAGTGAGGTTATATTGAAAAAATGAAAAATTGGCCGAACTGAAGAATTTCGCATACTAACCATCACAGAAAATGTGAAGTTTTGAGTCCAAAATGAGAATTACTTTAAACCATTCCACGGTCATATACGATGAGTAAGAGTGCAAATAAACTGATTTCATAAAAAACAGAGGTCCGAGTGAGGTTATATTGAAAAAATGAGAAAATTGGCCGAAACTGAAGAATTTCGCATACTAACCATCACGGAAAATGTGAAGTTTTGAGTCCGAAATGAGAAGTACTTTAACCATTCCACGGTCATATACGATGAGTAAGAGTGCAAATAAAACTGATTTCATAAAAAACAGAGGTCCGAGTGAGGTTATATTGAAAAAATGAGAAAATTGGCCGAAACTGAAGAATTTCGCATACTAACCATCACGGAAAATGTGAAGTTTTGAGTCCGAAATGAGAATACTTTAAACCATTCCACGGTCATATACGATGAGTAAGAGTGCAAATAAAACTGATTTCATAAAAAACAGAGGTCCGAAAAGAGGTTATATTGAAAAAAATGAGAAAATTGGCCGAAACCGAAGAATTTCGCATACTTAACCATCACGGAAAACGTGATGCTTTGATTCCGAAATGAGAAATACTTTGAACCATTCCACGGTCATATACGATGAGTAAGAGTGCAAATAAAACTGATTTCATAAAAAACAGAGGTCCGAAAAGAGGTTTATATTGAAAAATGAGAAAATTGGCCGAAACCGAAGAATTTCGTTACTAACCATCACAGAAAATGTGAAGCTTTGAGTCCGAAATGAGAAATACTTTAAACCATTCCACGGTCATATACGATGAGTAAGAGTGCAAATAAAACTGATTTCATAAAAAAACAGAGTCCGAGTGAGGTTATATTGAAAAAATGAGAAAATTGGCCGAAACTGAAGAATTTCGCATACTAACCATCACGGAAAATGTGAGTTTTGAGTCCAAATGAGAAGTACTTTAAACCATTCCACGGTCATATACGATGAGTAAGAGTGCAAATAAAACTGATTTCATAAAAAACAGAGGTCCGAGTGAGGTTATATTGAAAAAATGAGAAAATTGGCCGAAACTGAAGAATTTCGCATACTACCCATCACGGAAAATGTGAAGTTTTGAGTCCGAAATGAGAAGTACTTTAAACCATTCCACGGTCATATACGATGAGTAAGAGTGCAAATAAAACTGATTTCATAAAAACAGAGGTCCGAAAGAGGTTATATTGAAAAAATGAGAAAATTGGCCGAAACTGAAGAATTTCGCATACTTACCATCACGGAAAATGTGATGCTTTGAGTCCGAAATGAGAAATACTTTGAACCATTCCACGGTCATATACGATGAGTAAGAGTGCAAATAAAACTGATTTCATCAAAAACAGAGGTCCGAAAAGAGGTTATATTGAAAAAATGAGAAATTGGCCGAAAGAGAATTTCGCATACTTACCATCACGGAAAACGTGATGCTTTGATTCCGAAATGAGAAATACTTTGAACCATTCCACGGTCATATACGATGAGTAAGAGTGCAAATAAAACTGATTTCATAAAAACAGAGGTCCGAGTGAGGTTATATTGAAAAAATGAGAAAATTGGCCGAAACTGAAGAATTTCGCATACTAACCATCACAGAAAATGTGAAGTTTTGAGTCCGAAATGAGAAGTACTTTAAACCATTCCACGGTCATATACGATGAGTAAGAGTGCAAATAAAACTGATTTCATAAAAAACAGAGGTCCGAGTGAGGTTATATTGAAAAAAAATGAAAAATTGGCCGAAACTGAAGATTTTCGCATACTAACCATCACGGAAAATTGTGAAGTTTTGAGTCCGAAATGAGAATACTTTAAACCATTCCACGGTCATATACGATGAGTAAGAGTGCAAATAAAACTGATTTCATAAAAAAGAGGTCCGAGTGAGGTTATATTGAAAAAATGAGAAAATTGGCCGAAACTGAAGAATTTCGCATACTAACCATCACGAAAATGTGAAGTTTTGAGTCCAAAATGAGAATACTTTAAACCATTCCACGGTCATATACGATGAGTAAGAGTGCAAATAAAACTGATTTCATAAAAAACAGAGGTCCGAGTAGGTTATATTGAAAAAATGAAAAAATTGGCCGAAACTGAAGAATTTCGCATACTAACCATCACGGAAAATGTGAAGTTTTGAGTCCGAAATGAGAAATACTTTAAACCATTCCACGGTCATATACGATGAGTAAGAGTGCAAATAAAACTGATTTCATAAAAAACAGAGGTCCGAAAAGAGGTTATATTGAAAAAATGAGAAAATTGGCCGAAACCGAAGAATTTCGCATACTTACCATCACGGAAAACGTGATGCTTTGATTCCGAAATGAGAATACTTTAAACCATTCCACGGTCATATACGATGAGTTAGAGTGCAAATAAAACTGATTTCATAAAAAACAGAGGTCCGAAAGAGGTTATATTGAAAAAATGAGAAAATTGGCCGAAACTGAAGAATTTCGTTACTAACCATCACAGAAAATGTGAAGTTTTGAGTCCAAAATGAGAATTACTTTAAACCATTCCACGGTCATATACGATGAGTAAGAGTGCAATAAAAATGATTTCATAAAAAATAGAGGTCCGAGTAAGGTTATATTGAAAAAATGAAAAATTGGCCGAAACTGAAGAATTTCGCATACTAACCATCACGAAAATGTGAAGTTTTGAGTCCAAAATGAGAAGTACTTTAAACCATTCCACGGTCATATACGATGATTAAGAGTGCAAATAAAACTGATTTCATAAAAACAGAGGTCCGAAAAGAGGTTATATTGAAAAAAATGAGAAATTGGCCGAAACGAAGAATTTTCGCATACTTACCATCACGGAAAACGTGATGCTTTTGATTCCGAAATGAGAAATACTTTGAACCATTCCACGGTCATATACGATGAGTAAGAGTGCAAATAAAACTGATTTCATAAAAAACAGAGGTCCGAAAGAGGTTATATTGAAAAAATGAGAAAATTGGCCGAAACCGAAGAATTTCGCATACTTACCATCACGGAAAACGTGATGCTTTGATTCCGAAATGAGAAATACTTTGAACCATTCCACGGTCATATACGATGAGTAAGAGTGCAAATAAAACTGATTTCATAAAAAACAGAGTCCGAGTGAGGTTATATTGAAAAAATGAGAAAATTGGCCGAAACTGAAGAATTTCGTGTACTAACCATCACAGAAAATGTGAAGTTTTGAGTCCAAAATGAGAATTACTTTAAACCATTCCACGGTCATATACGATGAGTAAGAGTGCAAATAAAAATGATTTCATAAAAAACAGAGGTCCGAGTAAGGTTATATTGAAAAAATGAAAAAATTGGCCGAAACTGAAGAATTTCGCATACTAACCATCACGGAAAATGTGAAGTTTTTGAGTCCAAATGAGAAGTACTTTAAACCATTCCACGGTCATATACGATGAGTAAGAGTGCAAATAAAACTGATTTCATAAAAAACAGAGGTCCGAAAAGAGGTTATATTGAAAAAATGAGAAAATTGGCCGAAACTGAAGAATTTCGCATACTAACCATCACGGAAAACGTGAAGCTTTGAGTCCGAAATGAGAATACTTTGAAACCATTCCACGGTCATATACGATGAGTAAGAGTGCAAATAAAACTGATTTCATAAAAACAGAGGTCCGAAAAGAGGTTATATTGAAAAAATTAGAAAATTGGCCGAAACTGAAGAATTTCGCATACTAACCATCACAGAAAATGTGAAGTTTTGAGTCCGAAATGAGAATTACTTTAACCATTCCACGGTCATATACGATGAGTAAGAGTGCAAATAAAACTGATTTCATAAAAAACAGAGGTCCGAAAAAGGTTATATTGAAAAAATGAAAAAATTGGCCGAAACTGAAGATTTCGCATACTAACCATCACGGAAAATGTGAAGCTTTGATCCAAAATGAGAAATACTTTAACCATTCCACGGTCATATACGATGATTAAGAGTGCAAATAAAACTGATTTCATAAAAAACAGAGGTCCGAAAAGAGGTTATATTGAAAAAATGAGAAATTGGCCGAAACTGAAGAATTTCGCATACTAACCATCACGGAAAACGTGATGCTTTGATTCCGAAATGAGAATACTTTGAACCATTCCACGGTCATATACGATGAGTAAGAGTGCAAATAAAACTGATTTCATAAAAACAGAGGTCCGAAAAGAGGTTATATTGAAAAAATGAGAAATTGGCCGAAACCGAAGAATTTCGCATACTTACCATCACGGAAAATGTGATGCTTTGATTCCGAAATGAGAAATACTTTGAACCATTCCACGGTCATATACGATGAGTAAGAGTGCAAATAAAACTTATTTCATAAAAAACAGAGGTCCGAGTGAGGTTATATTGAAAAATGAGAAAATTGGCCGAAACTGAAGAATTTCGCATACTAACCATCACAGAAAATGTGAAGTTTTGAGTCCAAAATGAGAATACTTTAAACCATTCCACGGTCATATACGATGAGTAAGAGTGCAAATAAAACTGATTTCATAAAAAACAGAGGGTCCGAGTAGGTTTATTGAAAAAATGAAAAAATTGGCCGAAACTGAAGAATTTCGCATACTAACCATCACACGGAAAATGTGAAGTTTTGAGTCCAAAATGAGAAGTACTTTAAACCATTCCACGGTCATATACGATGATTAAGAGTGCAAATAAAACTGATTTCATAAAAAACAGGTCCAAAAGAGGTTATATTGAAAAAATGAGAAATCGGCCGAAACCGAAGATTTTTGCATACTTACCATCACGAAAACGTGATCTTTGATTCCGAAATGAGAAATACTTTGAACCATTCCACGGTCATATACGATGAGTAGACAGTGCAAATAAAACTGATTTCATCAAAAACACAGGTCCCGAAAGAGGTTATATTGAAAAAATGAGAAAATTGGCCGAAACCGAAGAAGTTCGCATACTTACCATCACGGAAAACGTGATGCTTTGATTCCGAATGAGAAATACTTTGAACCATTCCACGGTCATATACGATGAGTAAGGTGCAAATAAAACTTATTTCATAAAAAACAAAGTCCGAGTGAGGTTATATTGAAAAAATGAGAAAATTGGCCGAAACTGAAGAATTTCGTGTACTAACCATCACACGAAAATGTGAAGTTTTGAGTCCAAAATGAGAATACTTTAAACCATTCCACGTCATATACGATGAGTAAGAGTGCAAATAAAACTGATTTCATAAAAAACAGAGGTCCGAGTAAGGTTATATTGAAAAAATGAAAAAATTGGCCGAAACTGAAGAATTTCGCATACTAACCATCACGGAAAATGTGAAGTTTTGAGTCCGAAATGAGAAGTACTTTAAACCATTCCACGGTCATATACGATGATTAAGAGTGCAAATAAAACTGATTTCATAAAAAACAGAGGTCCGAAAAGAGGTTATATTGAAAAAATGAGAAAATCGGCCGAAACCGAAGAATTTCGCATACTTACCATCACGGAAAACGTGATGCTTTGATTCCGAAATGAGAAATACTTTGAACCATTCCACGGTCATATACGATGAGTAACAGTGCAAATAAAACTGATTTCATAAAAAACAGAGGTCCGAAAAGAGGTTTATTGAAAAATGAGAAAATTGGCCGAAACCGAAGAATTTCGCATACTTACCATCACGGAAAATGTGATGCTTTGATTCCGAAATGAGAAATACTTTGAACCATTCCACGGTCATATACGATGAGTAAGAGTGCAAATAAAACTTATTTCATAAAAAACAAAGGTCCGAGTGAGGTTTTATTGAAAAAATGAGAAAATTGGCCGAAACTGAAGAATTTCGTGTACTAACCATCACAGAAAATGTGAAGTTTTGAGTCCAAAATGAGAATTACTTTAAACCATCCACGGTCATATACGATGAGTAAGAGTGCAAATAAAACTGATTTCATAAAAAAACAGAGGTCCGAGTAAGGTTATATTGAAAAAATGAAAAATGGCCGAAACTGAAGAATTTCGCATACTAACCATCACGGAAAATGTGAAGTTTTGAGTCCGAAATGAGAAGTACTTTAAACCATTCCACGGTCATATACGATGATAACAGTGCAAATAAAACTGATTTCATAAAAAACAGAGGTCCGAAAGAGGTTATATTGAAAAAATGAGAAAATTGGCCGAAACTGAAGAATTTCGCATACTAACCATCACAGAAAATGTGAAGTTTTGAGTCCAAAATGAGAATTACTTTAAACCATTCCACGGTCATATACGATGAGTAAGAGTGCAAATAAAAATGATTTCATAAAAAACAGAGGTCCGAGTAAGGTTATATTGAAAAAATGAAAAATTGGCCGAAACTGAAGAATTTCGCATACTAACCATCACGGAAAATGTGAAGTTGAGTCCAAAATGAGAAGTACTTTAAACCATTCCACGGTCATATACGATGATTAAGAGTGCAAATAAAACTGATTTCATAAAAAACAGAGGTCCGAAAGAGGTTATATTGAAAAAATGAGAAAAATCGCCGAAACCGAAGAATTTCGCATACTTACCATCACGGAAAACGTGATGCTTGATTCCGAAATGAGAAATACTTTGAAACCATTCCACGGTCATATACGATGAGTAAGAGTGCAAATAAAACTTATTTCATAAAAAACAGAGGTCCGAAAAGAGGTTATATTGAAAAAATGAGAAAATTGGCCGAAACTGAAGAATTTCGTGTACTAACCATCACAGAAAATGTGAAGTTTTGAGTCCAAAAGAGAATTACTTTAAACCATTCCACGGTCATATACGATGAGTAAGAGTGCAAATAAAATGATTTCATAAAAAACAGAGGTCCGAGTAAGGTTATATTGAAAAAATGAAAAAATGGCCGAAACTGAAGAATTTCGCATACTAACCATCACGGAAAATGTGAAGTTTGAGTCCAAATGAGAAGTACTTTAAACCATTCCACGGTCATATACGATGAGTAAGAGTGCAAATAAAACTGATTTCATAAAAAACAGAGGTCCGAAAAGAGGTTATATTGAAAAAATGAGAAAATCGGCCGAAACCGAAGAATTTCGCATACTACCATCACGGAAAACGTGATGCTTTGATTCCGAAATGAGAATACTTTGAACCATTCCACGGTCATATACGATGAGTAAGAGTGCAAATAAAACTGATTTCATAAAAAACAGAGGTCCGAAAAGAGGTTATATTGAAAAAATGAGAAAATTGGCCGAAACCGAAGAATTTCGCATACTTACCATCACGGAAAATGTGATGCTTTGATTCCGAAATGAGAAATACTTTGAACCATTCCACGGTCATATACGATGAGTAAGAGTGCAAATAAAACTTATTTCATAAAAAACAGAGGTCCGAAAGAGGTTATATTGAAAAAATGAGAAAATGGCCGAAACTGAAGAATTTCGTGTACTAACCATCACAGAAAATGTGAAGTTTTGAGTCCAAAATGAGAATTACTTTAAACCATTCCACGGTCATATACGATGAGTAAGAGTGCAAATAAAAATGATTTCATAAAAAACAGAGGTCCGAAGTAAGGTTATATTGAAAAAATGAAAAAATGGCCGAAACGAAGAATTTCGCATACTAACCATCACGGAAAATGTGAAGTTTTGAGTCCGAAATGAGAAGTACTTTAAACCATTCCACGGTCATATACGATGATAAGAGTGCAAATAAAACTGATTTCATAAAAAACAGAGGTCCGAAAAGAGGTTATATTGAAAAAATGAGAAAATCGGCCGAAACCGAAGAATTTCGCATACTTACCATCACGGAAAACGTGAGCTTTGAGTCCGAAATGAGAAATACTTTGAACCATTCCACGGTCATATACGATGAGTAAGAGTGCAAATAAAACTGATTTCATCAAAAAACAGAGGTCCGAAAAGAGGTTATATTGAAAAAATGAGAAAATGGCCGAAACCGAAGAATTTCGCATACTTACCATCACGGAAAACGTGATGCTTTGATTCCGAAATGAGAAATACTTTGAACCATTCCACGGTCATATACGATGAGTAAGAGTGCAAATAAAACTGATTTCATAAAAAACAAAGGTCCGAGTGAGGTTATATTGAAAAAATGAGAAAATTGGCCGAAACTGAAGAATTTCGCGTGTACTAACCATCACAGAAAATGTGAAGTTTTGAGTCCAAAATGAGAATTACTTTAAACCATTCCACGGTCATATACGATGAGTAAGAGTGCAAATAAAAATGATTTCATAAAAAACAGAGGTCCGAGTAAGGTTATATTGAAAAAATGAAAAAATTGGCCGAAACTGAAGAATTTCGCATACTAACCATCACGGAAAATGTGAAGTTTTGAGTCCGAAATGAGAAGTACTTTAAACCATTCCACGGTCATATACGATGAGTAAGAGTGCAAATAAAACTGATTTCATAAAAAACAGAGGTCCGAAAGAGGTTATATTGAAAAAATGAGAAAATTGGCCGAAACTGAAGAATTTCGTGTACTAACCATCACAGAAAATGTGAAGTTTTGAGTCCAAAATGAGAATTACTTTAAACCATTCCACGGTCATATACGATGAGTAAGAGTGCAAATAAAATGATTTCATAAAAAACAGAGGTCCGAGTAAGGTTATATTGAAAAAATGAAAAATTGGCCGAAACTGAAGAATTTCGCATACTAACCATCACGGAAAATGTGAAGTTTTGAGTCCAAAATGAGAAGTACTTTAAACCATTCCACGGTCATATACGATGAGTAAGAGTGCAAATAAAACTGATTTCATAAAAAACAGAGGTCCGAAAAGAGGTTATATTGAAAAAATGAGAAAATCGGCCGAAACGAAGAATTTCGCATACTTACCATCACGGAAAACGTGATGCTTTGATTCCGAAATGAGAAATACTTTGAACCATTCCACGGTCATATACGATGAGTAAGAGTGCAAATAAAACTTATTTCATAAAAAACAGAGGTCCGAGTGAGGTTATATTGAAAAAATGAGAAAATTGGCCGAAACTGAAGAATTTCGCATACTAACCATCACAGAAAATGTGAAGTTTTGAGTCCAAAATGAGAATTACTTTAAACCATTCCACGGTCATATACGATGAGTAAGAGTGCAAATAAAAATGATTTCATAAAAAACAGAGGTCCGAGTAAGGTTATATTGAAAAAATGAAAAAATTGGCCGAAACTGAAGAATTTCGCATACTAACCATCACGGAAAATGTGAAGTTTTGAGTCCAAAATGAGAAGTACTTTAAACCATTCCACGGTCATATACGATGAGTAAGAGTGCAAATAAAACTGATTTCATAAAAAACAGAGGTCCGAAAAGAGGTTATATTGAAAAAATGAGAAAATCGGCCGAAACCGAAGAATTTCGCATACTTACCATCACGGAAAACGTGATGCTTTGATTCCGAAATGAGAAATACTTTGAACCATTCCACGGTCATATACGATGAGTAAGAGTGCAAATAAAACTTATTTCATAAAAAACAGAGGTCCGAAAAGAGGTTATATTGAAAAAATGAGAAAATTGGCCGAAACTGAAGAATTTCGTGTACTAACCATCACAGAAAATGTGAAGTTTTGAGTCCAAAATGAGAATTACTTTAAACCATTCCACGGTCATATACGATGAGTAAGAGTGCAAATAAAATGATTTCATAAAAAACAGAGGTCCGAGTAAGGTTATATTGAAAAAATGAAAAAATTGGCCGAAACTGAAGAATTTCGCATACTAACCATCACGGAAAATGTGAAGTTTTGAGTCCAAAATGAGAAGTACTTTAAACCATTCCACGGTCATATACGATGAGTAAGAGTGCAAATAAAACTGATTTCATAAAAAACAGAGGTCCGAAAAGAGGTTATATTGAAAAAATGAGAAAATCGGCCGAAACCGAAGAATTTCGCATACTTACCATCACGGAAAACGTGATGCTTTGATTCCGAAATGAGAAATACTTTGAACCATTCCACGGTCATATACGATGAGTAAGAGTGCAAATAAAACTGATTTCATAAAAAACAGAGGTCCGAAAAGAGGTTATATTGAAAAAATGAGAAAATTGGCCGAAACCGAAGAATTTCGCATACTTACCATCACGGAAAACGTGATGCTTTGATTCCGAAATGAGAAATACTTTGAACCATTCCACGGTCATATACGATGAGTAAGAGTGCAAATAAAACTTATTTCATAAAAAACAGAGGTCCGAGTGAGGTTTTATTGAAAAAATGAGAAAATTGGCCGAAACTGAAGAATTTCGCATACTAACCATCACAGAAAATGTGAAGTTTTGAGTCCAAAATGAGAATTACTTTAAACCATTCCACGGTCATATACGATGAGTAAGAGTGCAAATAAAAATGATTTCATAAAAAACAGAGGTCCGAGTAAGGTTATATTGAAAAAATGAAAAAATTGGCCGAAACTGAAGAATTTCGCATACTAACCATCACGGAAAATGTGAAGTTTTGAGTCCAAAATGAGAAGTACTTTAAACCATTCCACGGTCATATACGATGATTAAGAGTGCAAATAAAACTGATTTCATAAAAAACAGAGGTCCGAAAAGAGGTTATATTGAAAAAATGAGAAAATCGGCCGAAACCGAAGAATTTCGCATACTTACCATCACGGAAAACGTGATGCTTTGATTCCGAAATGAGAAATACTTTGAACCATTCCACGGTCATATACGATGAGTAAGAGTGCAAATAAAACTGATTTCATAAAAAACAGAGGTCCGAAAAGAGGTTATATTGAAAAAATGAGAAAATTGGCCGAAACCGAAGAATTTCGCATACTTACCATCACGGAAAACGTGATGCTTTGATTCCGAAATGAGAAATACTTTGAACCATTCCACGGTCATATACGATGAGTAAGAGTGCAAATAAAACTTATTTCATAAAAAACAAAGGTCCGAGTGAGGTTTATTGAAAAAATGAGAAAATTGGCCGAAACTGAAGAATTTCGTGTACTAACCATCACAGAAAATGTGAAGTTTTGAGTCCAAAATGAGAATTACTTTAAACCATTCCACGGTCATATACGATGAGTAAGAGTGCAAATAAAAATGATTTCATAAAAAACAGAGGTCCGAGTAAGGTTATATTGAAAAAATGAAAAAATTGGCCGAAACTGAAGAATTTCGCATACTAACCATCACGGAAAATGTGAAGTTTTGAGTCCGAAATGAGAAGTACTTTAAACCATTCCACGGTCATATACGATGATTAAGAGTGCAAATAAAACTGATTTCATAAAAAACAGAGGTCCGAAAAGAGGTTATATTGAAAAAATGAGAAAATCGGCCGAAACCGAAGAATTTCGCATACTTACCATCACGGAAAACGTGATGCTTTGATTCCGAAATGAGAAATACTTTGAACCATTCCACGGTCATATACGATGAGTAAGAGTGCAAATAAAACTGATTTCATCAAAAAACAGAGGTCCGAAAAGAGGTTATATTGAAAAAATGAGAAAATTGGCCGAAACCGAAGAATTTCGCATACTTACCATCACGGAAAACGTGATGCTTTGATTCCGAAATGAGAAATACTTTGAACCATTCCACGGTCATATACGATGAGTAAGAGTGCAAATAAAACTTATTTCATAAAAAACAGAGGTCCAAGTGAGGTTATATTGAAAAATGAGAAAATTGGCCGAAACTGAAGAATTTCGTGTACTAACCATCACAGAAAATGTGAAGTTTTGAGTCCAAAATGAGAATTACTTTAAACCATTCCACGGTCATATACGATGAGTAAGAGTGCAAATAAAAATGATTTCATAAAAAACAGAGGTCCGAGTAAGGTTATATTGAAAAAATGAAAAAATTGGCCGAAACTGAAGAATTTCGCATACTAACCATCACGGAAAATGTGAAGTTTTGAGTCCAAATGAGAAGTACTTTAAACCATTCCACGGTCATATACGATGATTAAGAGTGCAAATAAAACTGATTTCATAAAAAACAGAGGTCCGAAAAGAGGTTATATTGAAAAAATGAGAAAATCGGCCGAAACCGAAGAATTTCGCATACTTACCATCACGGAAAACGTGATGCTTTGATTCCGAAATGAGAAATACTTTGAACCATTCCACGGTCATATACGATGAGTAACAGTGCAAATAAAACTTATTTCATAAAAAACAGAGGTCCGAAAAGAGGTTATATTGAAAAAATGAGAAAATTGGCCGAAACTGAAGAATTTCGTGTACTAACCATCACAGAAAATGTGAAGTTTTGAGTCCAAAATGAGAATTACTTTAAACCATTCCACGGTCATATACGATGAGTAAGAGTGCAAATAAAAATGATTTCATAAAAAACAGAGGTCCGAGTAAGGTTATATTGAAAAAATGAAAAAATTGGCCGAAACTGAAGAATTTCGCATACTAACCATCACGGAAAATGTGAAGTTTTGAGTCCAAAATGAGAAGTACTTTAAACCATTCCACGGTCATATACGATGATTAAGAGTGCAAATAAAACTGATTTCATAAAAAACAGAGGTCCGAAAAGAGGTTATATTGAAAAAATGAGAAAATCGGCCGAAACCGAAGAATTTCGCATACTTACCATCACGGAAAACGTGATGCTTTGATTCCGAAATGAGAAATACTTTGAACCATTCCACGGTCATATACGATGAGTAACAGTGCAAATAAAACTGATTTCATCAAAAACAGAGGTCCGAAAAGAGGTTATATTGAAAAAATGAGAAAATTGGCCGAAACCGAAGAATTTCGCATACTTACCATCACGGAAAACGTGATGCTTTGATTCCGAAATGAGAAATACTTTGAACCATTCCACGGTCATATACGATGAGTAAGAGTGCAAATAAAACTTATTTCATAAAAAACAGAGGTCCGAGTGAGGTTTTATTGAAAAAATGAGAAAATTGGCCGAAACTGAAGAATTTCGTGTACTAACCATCACAGAAAATGTGAAGTTTTGAGTCCAAAATGAGAATTACTTTAAACCATTCCACGGTCATATACGATGAGTAAGAGTGCAAATAAAATGATTTCATAAAAAACAGAGGTCCGAGTAAGGTTATATTGAAAAAATGAAAAAATTGGCCGAAACTGAAGAATTTCGCATACTAACCATCACGGAAAATGTGAAGTTTTGAGTCCGAATTGAGAAGTACTTTAAACCATTCCACGGTCATATACGATGATTAAGAGTGCAAATAAAACTGATTTCATAAAAAACAGAGGTCCGAAAAGAGGTTATATTGAAAAAATGAGAAAATCGGCCGAAACCGAAGAATTTCGCATACTTACCATCACGGAAAACGTGATGCTTTGATTCCGAAATGAGAAATACTTTGAACCATTCCACGGTCATATACGATGAGTAACAGTGCAAATAAAACTGATTTCATCAAAAACAGAGGTCCGAAAAGAGGTTATATTGAAAAAATGAGAAAATTGGCCGAAACCGAAGAATTTCGCATACTTACCATCACGGAAAACGTGATGCTTTGATTCCGAAATGAGAAATACTTTGAACCATTCCACGGTCATATACGATGAGTAAGAGTGCAAATAAAACTTATTTCATAAAAAACAGAGGTCCGAGTGAGGTTTATTGAAAAAATGAGAAAATTGGCCGAAACTGAAGAATTTCGTGTACTAACCATCACAGAAAATGTGAAGTTTTGAGTCCAAAATGAGAATTACTTTAAACCATTCCACGGTCATATACGATGAGTAAGAGTGCAAATAAAAATGATTTCATAAAAAACAGAGGTCCGAGTAAGGTTATATTGAAAAAATGAAAAAATTGGCCGAAACTGAAGATTTTCGCATACTAACCATCACGGAAAATGTGAAGTTTTGAGTCCGAAATGAGAAGTACTTTAAACATTCCACGGTCATATACGATGAGTAACAGTGCAAATAAAACTGATTTCATAAAAAACAGAGGTCCGAAAGAGGTTATATTGAAAAAATGAGAAAATTGGCCGAAACTGAAGAATTTCGTGTACTAACCATCACAGAAAATGTGAAGTTTTGAGTCCAAAATGAGAATTACTTTAAACCATTCCACGGTCATATACGATGAGTAAGAGTGCAAATAAAAATGATTTCATAAAAAACAGAGGTCCGAGTAAGGTTATATTGAAAAAATGAAAAAATTGGCCGAAACTGAAGAATTTCGCATACTAACCATCACGGAAAATGTGAAGTTTTGAGTCCAAAATGAGAAGTACTTTAAACCATTCCACGGTCATATACGATGATTAAGAGTGCAAATAAAACTGATTTCATAAAAAACAGAGGTCCGAAAAGAGGTTATATTGAAAAAATGAGAAAATCGGCCGAAACCGAAGAATTTTGCATACTTACCATCACGGAAAACGTGATGCTTTGATTCCGAAATGAGAAATACTTTGAACCATTCCACGGTCATATACGATGAGTAAGAGTGCAAATAAAACTTATTTCATAAAAAACAGAGGTCCGAGTGAGGTTATATTGAAAAAATGAGAAAATTGGCCGAAACTGAAGAATTTCGTGTACTAACCATCACAGAAAATGTGAAGTTTTGAGTCCAAAATGAGAATTACTTTAAACCATTCCACGGTCATATACGATGAGTAAGAGTGCAAATAAAAATGATTTCATAAAAAACAGAGGTCCGAGTAAGGTTATATTGAAAAAATGAAAAAATTGGCCGAAACTGAAGAATTTCGCATACTAACCATCACGGAAAATGTGAAGTTTTGAGTCCAAAATGAGAAGTACTTTAAACCATTCCACGGTCATATACGATGATTAAGAGTGCAAATAAAACTGATTTCATAAAAAACAGAGGTCCGAAAAGAGGTTATATTGAAAAAATGAGAAAATCGGCCGAAACCGAAGAATTTCGCATACTTACCATCACGGAAAACGTGATGCTTTGATTCCGAAATGAGAAATACTTTGAACCATTCCACGGTCATATACGATGAGTAACAGTGCAAATAAAACTTATTTCATAAAAAACAGAGGTCCGAAAAGAGGTTATATTGAAAAAATGAGAAAATTGGCCGAAACTGAAGAATTTCGTGTACTAACCATCACAGAAAATGTGAAGTTTTGAGTCCAAAATGAGAATTACTTTAAACCATTCCACGGTCATATACGATGAGTAAGAGTGCAAATAAAAATGATTTCATAAAAAAACAGAGGTCCGAGTAAGGTTATATTGAAAAAATGAAAAAATTGGCCGAAACTGAAGAATTTCGCATACTAACCATCACGGAAAATGTGAAGTTTTGAGTCCAAAATGAGAAGTACTTTAAACCATTCCACGGTCATATACGATGATTAAGAGTGCAAATAAAACTGATTTCATAAAAAACAGAGGTCCGAAAAGAGGTTATATTGAAAAAATGAGAAAATCGGCCGAAACCGAAGAATTTCGCATACTTACCATCACGGAAAACGTGATGCTTTGATTCCGAAATGAGAAATACTTTGAACCATTCCACGGTCATATACGATGAGTAAGAGTGCAAATAAAACTGATTTCATCAAAAACAGAGGTCCGAAAAGAGGTTATATTGAAAAAATGAGAAAATTGGCCGAAACCGAAGAATTTCGCATACTTACCATCACGGAAAACGTGATGCTTTGATTCCGAAATGAGAAATACTTTGAACCATTCCACGGTCATATACGATGAGTAAGAGTGCAAATAAAACTTATTTCATAAAAAACAGAGGTCCGAGTGAGGTTTTATTGAAAAAATGAGAAAATTGGCCGAAACTGAAGAATTTCGTATACTAACCATCACAGAAAATGTGAAGTTTTGAGTCCAAAATGAGAATTACTTTAAACCATTCCACGGTCATATACGATGAGTAAGAGTGCAAATAAAAATGATTTCATAAAAAACAGAGGTCCGAGTAAGGTTATATTGAAAAAATGAAAAAATTGGCCGAAACTGAAGAATTTCGCATACTAACCATCACGGAAAATGTGAAGTTTTGAGTCCAAAATGAGAAGTACTTTAAACCATTCCACGGTCATATACGATGATTAAGAGTGCAAATAAAACTGATTTCATAAAAAACAGAGGTCCGAAAAGAGGTTATATTGAAAAAATGAGAAAATCGGCCGAAACCGAAGAATTTCGCATACTTACCATCACGGAAAACGTGATGCTTTGATTCCGAAATGAGAAATACTTTGAACCATTCCACGGTCATATACGATGAGTAACAGTGCAAATAAAACTGATTTCATCAAAAACAGAGGTCCGAAAAGAGGTTATATTGAAAAAATGAGAAAATTGGCCGAAACCGAAGAATTTCGCATACTTACCATCACGGAAAACGTGATGCTTTGATTCCGAAATGAGAAATACTTTGAACCATTCCACGGTCATATACGATGAGTAAGAGTGCAAATAAAACTTATTTCATAAAAAACAGAGGTCCGAGTGAGGTTTTATTGAAAAAATGAGAAAATTGGCCGAAACTGAAGAATTTCGTGTACTAACCATCACAGAAAATGTGAAGTTTTGAGTCCAAAATGAGAATTACTTTAAACCATTCCACGGTCATATACGATGAGTAAGAGTGCAAATAAAAATGATTTCATAAAAAACAGAGGTCCGAGTAAGGTTATATTGAAAAAATGAAAAAATTGGCCGAAACTGAAGAATTTCGCATACTAACCATCACGGAAAATGTGAAGTTTTGAGTCCGAAATGAGAAGTACTTTAAACCATTCCACGGTCATATACGATGATTAAGAGTGCAAATAAAACTGATTTCATAAAAAACAGAGGTCCGAAAAGAGGTTATATTGAAAAAATGAGAAAATCGGCCGAAACCGAAGAATTTCGCATACTTACCATCACGGAAAACGTGATGCTTTGATTCCGAAATGAGAAATACTTTGAACCATTCCACGGTCATATACGATGAGTAACAGTGCAAATAAAACTGATTTCATAAAAAACAGAGGTCCGAAAAGAGGTTATATTGAAAAAATGAGAAAATTGGCCGAAACCGAAGAATTTCGCATACTTACCATCACGGAAAACGTGATGCTTTGATTCCGAAATGAGAAATACTTTGAACCATTCCACGGTCATATACGATGAGTAAGAGTGCAAATAAAACTTATTTCATAAAAAACAAAGGTCCAAGTGAGGTTTTATTGAAAAATGAGAAAATTGGCCGAAACTGAAGAATTTCGTGTACTAACCATCACAGAAAATGTGAAGTTTTGAGTCCAAAATGAGAATTACTTTAAACCATTCCACGGTCATATACGATGAGTAAGAGTGCAAATAAAAATGATTTCATAAAAAACAGAGGTCCGAGTAAGGTTATATTGAAAAAATGAAAAAATTGGCCGAAACTGAAGAATTTCGCATACTAACCATCACAGAAAATGTGAAGTTTTGAGTCCGAAATGAGAAGTACTTTAAACCATTCCACGGTCATATACGATGAGTAAGAGTGCAAATAAAACTGATTTCATAAAAAACAGAGGTCCGAAAAGAGGTTATATTGAAAAAAATGAGAAAATTGGCCGAAACTGAAGAATTTCGCATACTAACCATCACGGAAAATGTGAAGTTTTGAGTCCGAAATGAGAAGTACTTTAAACCATTCCACAGTCATATACGATGAGTAAGAGTGCAAATAAAACTGATTTCATCAAAAAACAGAGGTCCGAAAAGAGGTTATATTGAAAAAATGAGAAAATCGGCCGAAACCGAAGAATTTCGCATACTTACCATCACGGAAAACGTGATGCTTTGATTCCGAAATGAGAAATACTTTGAACCATTCCACGGTCATATACGATGAGTAAGAGTGCAAATAAAACTGATTTCATAAAAAACAGAGGTCCGAAAAGAGGTTATATTGAAAAAAATGAGAAAATCGGCCGAAACCGAAGAATTTCGCATACTTACCATCACGGAAAACGTGATGCTTTTATTCCGAAATGAGAAATACTTTGAACCATTCCACGGTCATATACGATGAGTAACAGTGCAAATAAAACTTATTTCATAAAAAACAGAGGTCCGAAAAGAGGTTATATTGAAAAAATGAGAAAATTGGCCGAAACTGAAGAATTTCGTGTACTAACCATCACAGAAAATGTGAAGTTTTGAGTCCAAAATGAGAATTACTTTAAACCATTCCACGGTCATATACGATGAGTAAGAGTGCAAATAAAAATGATTTCATAAAAAACAGAGGTCCGAGTAAGGTTATATTGAAAAAATGAAAAAATTGGCCGAAACTGAAGAATTTCGCATACTAACCATCACGGAAAATGTGAAGTTTTGAGTCCAAAATGAGAAGTACTTTAAACCATTCCACGGTCATATACGATGATTAAGAGTGCAAATAAAACTGATTTCATAAAAAACAGAGGTCCGAAAAGAGGTTATATTGAAAAAATGAGAAAATCGGCCGAAACCGAAGAATTTCGCATACTTACCATCACGGAAAACGTGATGCTTTGATTCCGAAATGAGAAATACTTTGAACCATTCCACGGTCATATACGATGAGTAACAGTGCAAATAAAACTGATTTCATCAAAAACACAGGTCCGAAAAGAGGTTATATTGAAAAAATGAGAAAATTGGCCGAAACCGAAGAATTTCGCATACTTACCATCACGGAAAACGTGATGCTTTGATTCCGAAATGAGAAATACTTTGAACCATTCCACGGTCATATACGATGAGTAAGAGTGCAAATAAAACTTATTTCATAAAAAACAAAGGTCCGAGTGAGGTTTATTGAAAAAATGAGAAAATTGGCCGAAACTGAAGAATTTCGTGTACTAACCATCACAGAAAATGTGAAGTTTTGAGTCCAAAATGAGAATTACTTTAAACCATTCCACGGTCATATACGATGAGTAAGAGTGCAAATAAAAATGATTTCATAAAAAACAGAGGTCCGAGTAAGGTTATATTGAAAAAATGAAAAAATTGGCCGAAATTGAAGAATTTCGCATACTAACCATCACGGAAAATGTGAAGTTTTGAGTCCAAAATGAGAAGTACTTTAAACCATTCCACGGTCATATACGATGATTAAGAGTGCAAATAAAACTGATTTCATAAAAAACAGAGGTCCAAAAGAGGTTATATTGAAAAAATGAGAAAATCGGCCGAAACCGAAGAATTTTGCATACTTACCATCACGGAAAACGTGATGCTTTGATTCCGAAATGAGAAATACTTTGAACCATTCCACGGTCATATACGATGAGTAACAGTGCAAATAAAACTGATTTCATCAAAAACACAGGTCCGAAAAGAGGTTATATTGAAAAAATGAGAAAATTGGCCGAAACCGAAGAATTTCGCATACTTACCATCACGGAAAACGTGATGCTTTGATTCCGAAATGAGAAATACTTTGAACCATTCCACGGTCATATACGATGAGTAAGAGTGCAAATAAAACTTATTTCATAAAAAACAAAGGTCCGAGTGAGGTTTTATTGAAAAAATGAGAAAATTGGCCGAAACTGAAGAATTTCGTGTACTAACCATCACAGAAAATGTGAAGTTTTGAGTCCAAAATGAGAATTACTTTAAACCATTCCACGGTCATATACGATGAGTAAGAGTGCAAATAAAAATGATTTCATAAAAAACAGAGGTCCGAGTAAGGTTATATTGAAAAAATGAAAAAATTGGCCGAAACTGAAGAATTTCGCATACTAACCATCACGGAAAATGTGAAGTTTTGAGTCCGAAATGAGAAGTACTTTAAACCATTCCACGGTCATATACGATGATTAAGAGTGCAAATAAAACTGATTTCATAAAAAACAGAGGTCCGAAAAGAGGTTATATTGAAAAAATGAGAAAATCGGCCGAAACCGAAGAATTTCGCATACTTACCATCACGGAAAACGTGATGCTTTGATTCCGAAATGAGAAATACTTTGAACCATTCCACGGTCATATACGATGAGTAACAGTGCAAATAAAACTGATTTCATCAAAAACAGAGGTCCGAAAAGAGGTTATATTGAAAAAATGAGAAAATTGGCCGAAACCGAAGAATTTCGCATACTTACCATCACGGAAAACGTGATGCTTTGATTCCGAAATGAGAAATACTTTGAACCATTCCACGGTCATATACGATGAGTAAGAGTGCAAATAAAACTTATTTCATAAAAAACAAAGGTCCAAGTGAGGTTTTATTGAAAAATGAGAAAATTGGCCGAAACTGAAGAATTTCGTGTACTAACCATCACAGAAAATGTGAAGTTTTGAGTCCAAAATGAGAATTACTTTAAACCATTCCACGGTCATATACGATGAGTAAGAGTGCAAATAAAAATGATTTCATAAAAAACAGAGGTCCGAGTAAGGTTATATTGAAAAAATGAAAAAATTGGCCGAAACTGAAGAATTTCGCATACTAACCATCACAGAAAATGTGAAGTTTTGAGTCCGAAATGAGAAGTACTTTAAACCATTCCACGATCATATACGATGAGTAAGAGTGCAAATAAAACTGATTTCATAAAAAACAGAGGTCCGAAAAGAGGTTATATTGAAAAAAAATGAGAAAATTGGCTGAAACTGAAGAATTTCGCATACTAACCATCACGGAAAATGTGAAGTTTTGAGTCCGAAATGAGAAGTACTTTAAACCATTCCACAGTCATATACGATGAGTAAGAGTGCAAATAAAACTGATTTCATCAAAAACAGAGGTCCGAAAAGAGGTTATATTGAAAAAATGAGAAAATCGGCCGAAACCGAAGAATTTCGCATACTTACCATCACGGAAAACGTGATGCTTTGATTCCGAAATGAGAAATACTTTGAACCATTCCACGGTCATATACGATGAGTAAGAGTGCAAATAAAACTGATTTCATAAAAAACAGAGGTCCGAAAAGAGGTTATATTGAAAAAAATGAGAAAATCGGCCGAAACCGAAGAATTTCGCATACTTACCATCACGGAAAACGTGATGCTTTTATTCCGAAATGAGAAATACTTTGAACCATTCAACGGTCATATACGATGAGTAACAGTGCAAATAAAACTTATTTCATAAAAAACAGAGGTCCGAAAAGAGGTTATATTGAAAAAATGAGAAAATTGGCCGAAACTGAAGAATTTCGTGTACTAACCATCACAGAAAATGTGAAGTTTTGAGTCCAAAATGAGAATTACTTTAAACCATTCCACGGTCATATACGATGAGTAAGAGTGCAAATAAAAATGATTTCATAAAAAACAGAGGTCCGAGTAAGGTTATATTGAAAAAATGAAAAAATTGGCCGAAACTGAAGAATTTCGCATACTAACCATCACGGAAAATGTGAAGTTTTGAGTCCAAAATGAGAAGTACTTTAAACCATTCCACGGTCATATACGATGATTAAGAGTGCAAATAAAACTGATTTCATAAAAAACAGAGGTCCGAAAAGAGGTTATATTGAAAAAATGAGAAAATCGGCAGAAACCGAAGAATTTCGCATACTTACCATCACGGAAAACGTGATGCTTTGATTCCGAAATGAGAAATACTTTGAACCATTCCACGGTCATATACGATGAGTAACAGTGCAAATAAAACTGATTTCATAAAAAACAGAGGTCCGAAAAGAGGTTATATTGAAAAAATGAGAAAATTCGCCGAAACCGAAGAATTTCGCATACTTACCATCACGGAAAACGTGATGCTTTGATTCCGAAATGAGAAATACTTTGAACCATTCCACGGTCATATACGATGAGTAACAGTGCAAATAAAACTTATTTCATAAAAAACAGAGGTCCGAAAAGAGGTTATATTGAAAAAATGAGAAAATTGGCCGAAACTGAAGAATTTCGTGTACTAACCATCACAGAAAATGTGAAGTTTTGAGTCCAAAATGAGAATTACTTTAAACCATTCCACGGTCATATACGATGAGTAAGAGTGCAAATAAAAATGATTTCATAAAAAACAGAGGTCCGAGTAAGGTTATATTGAAAAAATGAAAAAATTGGCCGAAACTGAAGAATTTCGCATACTAACCATCACGGAAAATGTGAAGTTTTGAGTCCAAAATGAGAAGTACTTTAAACCATTCTGATGGATATACGCCCAATTTGAACCCGTTGACTTCCGAATCGCTTTATTTTTATCACCCCGTTAATGATTGTAAATCGAAACTTCAACCCGAACCCTTCGCGAAAACACCAACGGCTCGGACGAGGCCGAAGCGCTCGTCCGGCCGAGTCAGACTCGCCTAGGTGAGGTTGGGTGGCCACACCCGACCTCCCCTAGGGGAGATCGGGTCAGCCAACCCGATCTCCCCTAGGGGAGATCGGGTGGACCAACCCGATCTCTCCTAGGAGAGATCGGGTCAGCCAACCCGATCTCTCCTAGGAGAGATCGGGTCGGCCAACCCGATCTCTCCTAGGAGAGATCGGGTCGGCCAACCCGATCTCCCCTAGGGGGGATGGGGTCGGCCAACCCGATCTCCCCTAGGGGGGATGGGGTTGGCCAACCCCATCCTCCCTAGGAGGGGTTGGGTGCCCTCACCCAACCCCTACCCCTAGGGGTCAGATTTCTCCTCCCCCCAAGGGCCCCGGCACCATTTTCGGACTCCCACACTCGGTCCACTCCGCCTACCTTCTCCGAATCCTAAGGTCTTAATTATGTGCTTAAAGGTTAATTAATTGTGTTTAAAGGTTAACGATGTCATTAAGCCACCTTAATGACACCGTTGCCTATAAATACAACACCTCCTCTATTCATTTGATCATCTTGGCAAGTTGCACAATTTTGCTCTGACATCTCTCTAGCTTTATCTCTCTAAAACCGTACTGACTTAGGCATCGGAGAGGGTTCATCAGGCACCACCCCCCCCCCCCCCCCTCTGTGCCTGGTATTGCCCCTCTTGCAGGGTGGCAAGGAGAAGAGAACCAAGGAAGCAGAAGAGCATAGAGCAGTAGGACAAGCCCCAGGGGTAAGAAGTACAAGCCTCAGGAGGTCAGAAGGAGAGAAGGAAAGGAGGTCAGAAGGAGAGAAGGAAAGGAGGTCAGAAGGAGAGAAGGAAAGGAGGTCAGAAGGAGAGAAGAGAAGGACACATATCAGAACGACTACCCCAAGAGAGTATAAGGGCAGGGATCAGAACGACTACCCCAAGGGAGTATAAGGGCACGGATCAGAACGACTAGTCCTAGGAGCACTGAACCCGACATTTCATTAGTGGGAGATAAATTCTAGATTGACGACCCGTTGACCTAGACTTTATAACCTAACACTTGGCGCCGTCCGTGGGCTTCGAACAGAAAGCCTGGCAATAACAAGAGCGATGACGACCAACTTAGTATCTAGGCATCACCGCCCACCTGGGGGCAATAGGCGAGGGAGACATCCTATACCTCCAGCAAGGCAGCCTAACCCAGAGAAACAGCCTGCACACCAGAGCCTCAGATAGCCCCACAGGCACCCCAGCCTAACAAGCAGGGAGGAGGCTTCCACAGCTCCAACTCCATTGACTAGGAAGCCACAGGGACAGGGGGGCAACAAGGAGTGCCGTCCCAATACACGGCACCTCCACAGGGATACCACTATGAAGCACAACCTCAAGGGTATCCCACAGGGATACCACTAGCTTGCAGAGAGACCCTAAGGAATAGGCAGGAAAGGCAACACCAGCATGAAGAAGAAGAAGTTCATGAGGAAGAACAAGTCCCAGAAGAAGAACACGACTCGCACCCTAGAGCAGGGCAGCGAGAAGAACAAAGAAGAAATTGTCAAGAGCCACCCCCAGGGGGAAGGCAGCAGTCTGTGCCTCTCCCTCGCCATCGCACAAGAAAGAAAGGCAGCCAAGGATACAAGTCCTAACAAAACAAACATCAGTAGAAAATCCGGTCATTGAAGTCATGCACCAAGAGAGAAACTCTAAGGATGCAAGATTAGCAAAAGAGATAGTCCAACAACTAGAGTATGAAAAAGGAGATACATCTCCTACCAAGAGCCTTAGGGCAGGATAATAGTTCCACAAGATCAACCAAAGAAGAGCTCTAAAGCTTGGGGAGTAAGGTTTCAAGATCGACCCTCGCACTAGACGCACTTCCCGATCAACCACCTTGTCTGCAAATGATAAGACATTTGACCCTGGCATCCCATCAAGAGGAGAACCCCGATAAAAGGGGCACTAGAAAAATATCCCGCCTCTAAGGCCATACGCCGAATACATGATGAATGAAGGTTATGACAAAACAAAAAAGGAAAGACTTGTCAGCTCAACACACCTCAAACACGTATACGTACGCAATACAAATGCAGCCTCTAATGAAGTTATCCAACAAGGAATAGCCAATACGAGGGCAAACCCATGGAAAATCAGGGAACACCACCGGCGAACCTAAAGGAAAACGTCCTTTTTAGGTTCAAGTCCTAATTCAAAAAAAAGTCTATAACCAAGATTCAAGGTGGGAGGAACATGACCAATGTGACACTCCCCAAAGGCATTGAAGAATACTCCAATGTGAAGGAAAAGGCAAGGCACTCTAAGTGCCACAACAGTCCAAGAAGATACAGCCCGGTCAGACCCCCACACCCCCATGCACGAGCAAAGAGCATGGATCAGATTGAATAGTCTGAAACACGCCTACGAGATTAACAACTCAAGACACCATTCTATGAGAGAGCTCTTCAACCTACACAAGGAAAGGGGGGAAAAATTTACAAGCACCCCTAGGATACAGACACTGCCACATCCTAGTTATCAAGAGAATGAAATCCACCCCCACCCACCCAAAGCAAAAGCTCTTCCACCCAACCTCCAAAGACACATCCGACAAAGGCATCATCCAAACCATGCCTATGACTGAAACAAGCAAGCATGAGAAAGAGTAAATCCTACAAGGGACACTCATCGCATTCAAACAAGCAGACAAGGGAGCCCCGAGCATAAGGGGTACCCAACCAAGAAAATGAACGAGGGGCCTTCAACGGCCAAGTATGAAAGGCGGTGTGACCACCAAGCAACTTGGGGGGCACCAAACGAATAAGTGCTTGGTAGTCCACCTAAGTGTAAAGGAAGAGATTAGAGGCAGAAGATCACAAGAACATGCAATACCACTTTTCCTAGAAGAGGTCACATAAAAGGAAAACATCATCAACTCCCTATACGAACTCGTCCTAAGTTGGCAACACACAAACATCGCCCTCGAGAGGTGATCTCCCACATTGAAGGAAAAGCGTGGTAGCATGCAATATCATAGAAGGAAAAGTCAAGTAAAGACTCGAAAAGCATACCAAAGACGCACCCTACATGAGAAAGGACACAAGATAAGGTAACATTATGAGCCCTCCGGGAGCCTATCCCGCGAACACATTCGACGCCCCCAAGAGCGTATCTTGAGAGTAGTTCTAAAACTACGAACCCTGTGCCCTCCGGGAGCCTATCCCGCGAACAGATTCGACGCCCCCAAGAGCGTATCTTGAGAGTAGTTTTTATACTACGATCTTCGACGCCCCCAAGAGCGTATCTTGAGAGTAGTGTTCATACTACGACCTTCGACGCCCCCAAGAGCGTATCTTGAGAGTAGTTTATACACTACAACCTTCGACGCACCAAGAGCGTATCTTGAGAGTGGTTTCCAAAAACTACGAATTTCGACGCCCCCAAGAGCGTATCTTGAGAGTAGTTTATACACTACGACCTTCGACGCACCAAGAGCGTATCTTGAGAGTGGTTTCCAAAAACTACGAATTTCGACGCCCCCAGGAGCGTATCTTGAGGTAGATTTGCAACCTACCAGATTCGACGCCCCCAAGAGCGTATCTTGAGGTAGAAAAAACACTACCAGTTCGACGCCCCCAAGAGCGTATCTTGAGGTAGATTTCAAACTACCAGTTCGACGCCTACCAGGAGCGTATCTTTGGTCTAACCTGAGCCCTCCGGGAGCCTATCCTGTGAAACGTTAAGTGCCGTCCGAGAGCCTGTCTCGTGAACAGATTTTGACACCCGTCAAGAACGTATCGGTGGACTAACCTGTGCCCTCCGGGAGCCTATCCTGTGAAACGTTAAGTGCCGTCCGAGAGCCTGTCTCGTGAACAGATTTCGACGCCCACCAAGAGCGTATCTTTGGTCTAACAGTATAACGTATACCGTGTAAGGGGTATCAGAAGAGATCATCACACCATTCTTAGAAGAATACCATTCTTAGAAGAATACCATGCTTAGAAGGATACCATGCTCAGAGGGATACCATGAGAAAGAAATTTCTAAGTAAAGTAATGTGAAGAACAAGTAATGTTTTTTCTTGATGAGATGGCAGGTATGGCAGGTATGGCATGAAGGAAAACACAAAAGAAAGATAAGGAAAGGAAAGCATATACAAGGGACAAGTCCATGACCAAAGGATCATACACAGAAGCACAAGAGGTTATCATGAAAAGTAACGAGTTATCCTACCATCCATATCACAAGTCAAGAGAAGTATCCCAAAGGAACCCAACACCACCAAGGAGGATAGAAAAGACATGAAATCCAAAGTCCAAGGCTCTCAAAATAAACTCGACCCATCAAAAAGAGGAATTGCCTTACAGGTCGCACAAAGCAACCTCCGACAAATGTTATTGTCTTGCATGTCGCCCTCGCGTGACCTATGGTCGTATCAGACTTGAACATCGTCAAGCACAACTCATGAAGGAGACATCTAAAGAGCATAAAGGATACAACATCCGACAAGACGAGACATCGGGACCTAACCTAACAAACATAGCCTAAACATAAGGCAGCTATAGCAATAAAGGCTCTCCAACGAGAAAGGAATACTAAAGCACAACTCCATACATCGTGATGTGGCTATCATGTCCACATACCCTGAAGTGGCTATCATGTCCACATACCCTGAAGTGGCTATCATGTCCACATACCCTGAAGTGGCTATCATGTCCACATACCCTGAAGTGGCTATCATGTCCACATATCTTGAAGTGGCTATCATGTCCACATACCTTGAAGTGGCTATCATGTCCACATACCCTGAACTGGCTATCATGTCCACACAATACAGAAGGGCTATCACTCCGACACATCACGAAGTGGCTATCATGTCCACATACCCCGAAGTGATTATCATGGCAGCACATCATAAAACATCTGTCAAAGACATGCATTGTAAAGACACCATCCCGACCACGAACATCAAAAGGCTACGCTTAGCCTTAGGAGGAGGTTCAAGAAAAAGGAAAAACAACACCCTTCGTACGCTCATCAAAGGTAGGCACTTATATTTCAACCCACTGGGTGATACCAGGAAGGAGACGTCCTCACTATGAAGACAACCTCCATATCTCACGAAATCAACCATGAAGCAAAGAATCACGACAAGCACTATTGAGGGCATATAACAAAACGATCCCCACAACGATCACAACTACGACACTAGTAGAGGCTAATTCAAGAGCAGTCTCCACCAAACTCCAAAGCAAGAATTTGCTATCTTAATCAGAGCCATGGCAAGAGAGGGGAACCTCAATGTAAGATAATGATCACACCCGTCACCAAAAGAAAAATCTTCAACGCAGGGGTTAATAACATAACCCATAGGAAAGACAAAGACACCTTCAAAAGTCGTCAAATCCATATGAAGATGAAATAAACTTGAGACTCGGCCCCTCGGCTGGGGGGCAGGGGATAGAGAAGAGACATCAAGACCTATGATCACCCCATCGCCAGCCACAGGTCGTTCCCTTTTGTCAAGCAAAGAGGGCGCCTCTTCAACCACTACCTCCTTATCATGGGAGGGAGTCAGCAAGGGGGCACTTGAAGGAGAGCCTCTCACGGTTTCCTTCTCCTTGGCAGCCGAGGGCCCGACCTCAGAGTCAGGTTTCCGTGCCTTGGATTTAGATTGACTTGAACTCTCACCCACCACAAGAACCATATGGTAACCAGGGAAGAACGCTCTAACAACAAGAAGGAAGCAGCATGAGAACAATCATAAGTATATCACAAAGAAAAGAGAAGGGAAAAAGAACATACTGGAAGCATTAGCAGCCACCCCTGACTTAGAAAATTTCTAGGTCTGATAAGCAGAACTAGAGGGTCCTTCCCTCTCATCTGATTCAACGGACGGTCAGATTTGGTCTGACTACCTTGGAAAACGATCTTCAAGGTCTCCCTGTCTGAAGAAGAAAGCTTCCCAAAAAGGTAAAGGTCAAGAGCTATACACACGCTCCAACGAATGAAGGAAAAATGTTACACGTGCCGAAGGTCGATATTAATGGACAATGCTCACGCTAGTACGAGGGAGGCGGAACGTTGTGTCCCATTGAGTGGCAGAGTTCCCACCCTCAAGTAAAGGAGAGGTCTATGCTCTCACCTTTGCACTTATGCTCATATTCATGATTAACATCTACAGGTACATCAATGTCATCACTCATGCTCATACTCACAACCCGTCCATGCATACATACATGTTCATGCTTGCACTCATATGCATGCCCACGTACACACTCCCATGTGTTCAAACATTTAGACGTCCATGCACATGGCCGCCATATATTCATGCATACATTCATGACTACAATCGCATCATGTCTCTACTCACTCCCATCCTTATGTTCCTACTTGCATGTATGCTAGTACACATCCTCATGTTCATGATATGTCCATGTTCACTCCTAGTTAACATCCTAGGTGTATTTTCCAGTATCCCATACTTAGAAAAATTTCGGACCAAAATTAAATTTTCCTTCACTTAGACAAGTCCCGACATGAAATTGAAGCATGAGTCACTTAGGTGTATCCGTATTGCATTCCTATGCGAGCATGTATTTTTTGAGTATACGTCTGTAGCAAAGATAGATTTATTACTCCCACCTCAGACGGACGCGTGCTTAGGCACACGTCCGTGCTACTCTGACGTTTACAATTCCTCTATCTCATAAGGCAGGGGGCAGAGTCAAAGACATGCATCCATGGGTAAGTAAGTATTCAGACGAAAGGTAAAACCCCGGTTTCAAATTGCGCGTGTCATACCATCCTAAAATAGAGTCAATCAAGGGTTAGGCCATTGGTTGACTCGGGGGCATGTGATGGATATACGCCCAATTTGAACCCGTTGACTTCCGAATCGCTTTATTTTTATCACCCCGTTAATGATTGTAAATCGAAACTTCAACCCGAACCCTTCGCGAAAACACCAACGGCTCGGACGAGGCCGAAGCGCTCGTCCGGCCGAGTCAGACTCGCCTAGGTGAGGTTGGGTGGCCACACCCGACCTCCCCTAGGGGAGATCGGGTCAGCCAACCCGATCTCCCCTAGGGGAGATCGGGTGGACCAACCCGATCTCTCCTAGGAGAGATCGGGTCGGCCAACCCGATCTCCCCTAGGGGGGATGGGGTTGGCCAACCCCATCCTCCCTAGGAGGGGTTGGGTGCCCTCACCCAACCCCTACCCCTGGGGGTCAGATTTCTCCTCCCCCCAAGGGCCCCGGCACCATTTTCGGACTCCCACACTCGGTCCACTCCGCCTACCTTCTCCGAATCCTAAGGTCTTAATTATGTGCTTAAAGGTTAATTAATTGTGTTTAAAGGTTAACGATGTCATTAAGCCACCTTAATGACACCGTTGCCTATAAATACAACACCTCCTCTATTCATTTGATCATCTTGGCAAGTTGCACAATTTTGCTCTGACATCTCTCTAGCTTTATCTCTCTAAAACCGTACTGACTTAGGCATCGGAGAGGGTTCATCAGGCACCACCCCCCCCTCTGTGCCTGGTATTGCCCCTCTTGCAGGGTGGCAAGGAGAAGAGAACCAAGGAAGCAGAAGAGCATAGAGCAGTAGGACAAGCCCCAGGGGTAAGAAGTACAAGCCTCAGGAGGTCAGAAGGAGAGAAGGAAAGGAGGTCAGAAGGAGAGAAGGAAAGGAGGTCAGAAGGAGAGAAGGAAAGGAGGTCAGAAGGAGAGAAGAGAAGGACACATATCAGAACGACTACCCCAAGAGAGTATAAGGGCAGGGATCAGAACGACTACCCCAAGGGAGTATAAGGGCACGGATCAGAACGACTAGTCCTAGGAGCACTGAACCCGACATTTCATTAGTGGGAGATAAATTCTAGATTGACGACCCGTTGACCTAGACTTTATAACCTAACACATTCCACGGTCATATACGATGATTAAGAGTGCAAATAAAACTGATTTCATAAAAAACAGAGGTCCGAAAAGAGGTTATATTGAAAAAATGAGAAAATCGGCCGAAACCGAAGAATTTCGCATACTTACCATCACGGAAAACGTGATGCTTTGATTCCGAAATGAGAAATACTTTGAACCATTCCACGGTCATATACGATGAGTACCAGTGCAAATAAAACTAATTTCATCAAAAACACAGGTCCGAAAAGAGGTTATATTGAAAAAATGAGAAAATTGGCCGAAACCGAAGAATTTCGCATACTTACCATCACGGAAAACGTGATGCTTTGATTCCGAAATGAGAAATACTTTGAACCATTCCACGGTCATATACGATGAGTAAGAGTGCAAATAAAACTTATTTCATAAAAAACAAAGGTCCGAGTGAGGTTTTATTGAAAAAATGAGAAAATTGGCCGAAACTGAAGAATTTCGTGTACTAACCATCACAGAAAATGTGAAGTTTTGAGTCCAAAATGAGAATTACTTTAAACCATTCCACGGTCATATACGATGAGTAAGAGTGCAAATAAAAATGATTTCATAAAAAACAGAGGTCCGAGTAAGGTTATATTGAAAAAATGAAAAAATTGGCCGAAACTGAAGAATTTCGCATACTAACCATCACGGAAAATGTGAAGTTTTGAGTCCGAATTGAGAAGTACTTTAAACCATTCCACGGTCATATACGATGATTAAGAGTGCAAATAAAACTGATTTCATAAAAAACAGAGGTCCGAAAAGAGGTTATATTGAAAAAATGAGAAAATCGGCCGAAACCGAAGAATTTCGCATACTTACCATCACGGAAAACGTGATGCTTTGATTCCGAAATGAGAAATACTTTGAACCATTCCACGCTCATATACGATGAGTAACAGTGCAAATAAAACTGATTTCATCAAAAACAGAGGTCCGAAAAGAGGTTATATTGAAAAAATGAGAAAATTGGCCGAAACCGAAGAATTTCGCATACTTACCATCACGGAAAACGTGATGCTTTGATTCCGAAATGAGAAATACTTTGAACCATTCCACGGTCATATACGATGAGTAAGAGTGCAAATAAAACTTATTTCATAAAAAACAAAGGTCCGAGTGAGGTTTTATTGAAAAAATGAGAAAATTGGCCGAAACTGAATAATTTCGTGTACTAACCATCACAAAAAATGTGAAGTTTTGAGTCCAAAATGAGAATTACTTTAAACCATTCCACGGTCATATACGATGAGTAAGAGTGCAAATAAAAATGATTTCATAAAAAACAGAGGTCCGAGTAAGGTTATATTGAAAAAATGAAAAAATTGGCCGAAACTGAAGAATTTCGCATACTAACCATCACGGAAAATGTGAAGTTTTGAGTCCGAAATGAGAAGTACTTTAAACCATTCCACGATCATATACGATGAGTAAGAGTGTAAATAAAACTGATTTCATAAAAAACAGAGGTCCGAAAAGAGGTTATATTGAAAAAAAAATGAGAAAATTGGCTGAAACTGAAGAATTTCGCATACTAACCATCACGGAAAATGTGAAGTTTTGAGTCCGAAATGAGAAGTACTTTAAACCATTCCACAGTCATATACGATGAGTAAGAGTGCAAATAAAACTGATTTCATCAAAAACAGAGGTCCGAAAAGAGGTTATATTGAAAAAATGAGAAAATCGGCCGAAACCGAAGAATTTCGCATACTTACCATCACGGAAAACGTGATGCTTTGATTCCGAAATGAGAAATACTTTGAACCATTCCACGGTCATATACGATGAGTAAGAGTGCAAATAAAACTGATTTCATAAAAAACAGAGGTCCGATAAGAGGTTATATTGAAAAAATGAGAAAATCGGCCGAAACCGAAGAATTTCGCATACTTACCATCACGGAAAACGTGATGCTTTGATTCCGAAATGAGAAATACTTTGAACCATTCCACGGTCATATACGATGAGTAACAGTGCAAATTAAACTTATTTCATTAAAAACAGAGGTCCGAGTGAGGTTTTATTTGAGTCCAAAATGAGAATTACTTTAAACCATTCCACGGTCATATACGATGAGTAAGAGTGCAAATAAAAATGATTTCATAAAAAACAGAGGTCCGAGTAAGGTTATATTGAAAAAATGAAAAAATTGGCCGAAACTGAAGAATTTCGCATACTAACCATCACGGAAAATGTGAAGTTTTGAGTCCAAAATGAGAAGTACTTTAAACCATTCCACGGTCATATACGATGATTAAGAGTGCAAATAAAACTGATTTCATAAAAAACAGAGGTCCGAAAAGAGGTTATATTGAAAAAATGAGAAAATTGGCCGAAACCGAAGAATTTCGCATACTTACCATCACGGAAAACGAGATGCTTTGATTCCGAAATGAGAAATACTTTGAACCATTCCACGGTCATATACGATGATTAAGAGTGCAAATAAAACTGATTTCATCAAAAACAGAGGTCCGAAAAGAGGTTATATTGAAAAAATGAGAAAATTGGCCGAAACTGAAGAATTTCGCATACTTACCATCACGGTGAACGTGATGCTTTGATTCCGAAATGAGAAATACTTTGAACCATTCCACGGTCATATACGATGAGTAAGAGTGCAAATAAAACTTATTTCATAAAAAACAGAGGTCCGAGTAAGGTTATATTGAAAAAATGAAAAAATTGGCCGAAACTGAAGAATTTCGCATACTAACCATCACGGAAAATGTGAAGTTTTGAGTCCAAAACGAGAAGTACTTTAAACCATTCCACGGTCATATACGATGAGTAAGAGTGCAAATAAAACTGATTTCATCAAAAACAGAGGTCCGAGTAAGGTTATATTGAAAAAATGAGAAAATTGGCCGAAACCAAAGAATTTCGCATACTAACCATCACGGAAAATGTGAAGTTTTGAATCCGAAATGAGAAGTACTTTAAACCATTCCATGGTCATATACGATGAGTAAGAGTGCAAATAAAACTGATTTCATAAAAAACAGAGGTCCGAGTGAGGTTATATTGAAAAAATGAAAAAATTGGCGAAATTGAAGAATTTCGCATACTAACCATCACGGAAAATGTGAAGTTTTGAGTCCGAAATGAGAAGTACTTTAAACCATTCCACAGTCATATACGATGAGTAAGAGTGCAAATAAAACTGATTTCATCAAAAACAGAGTTCCGAAAAGAGGTTATATTGAAAAAATGAGAAAATCGGCCGAAACTGAAGAATTTCGCATACTAACCATCGCGAAAAATATTGTTAAGCTTCGAGTCTGAAATGAGAAGTACTTTAAACCATTCCACGGTCATATACGATAAGTAAGAGTGCAAATAAAACAGATTTCATAAAAAACAGAGGTCCGAAAAGAGGTTATATTGAAAAAATGAGAAAATTGGCCGAAGCTGAAGAATTTCGCATACTTACCATCACGGAAAACGTGATGCTTTGATTCCGAAATGAGAAATACATTGAACCATTCAACGGACATATACTATGAGTAAGAGTGCAAATAAAACTTATTTCATAAAAAACAAAGGTCCGAGTGAGGTTTTATTGAGAAAATGAGAAAATTGACCGAAACTGAAGAATTTCGTGTACTAACCATCACAGAAATGTGAAGTTTTGAGTCCGAAATGAGAATTACTTTAAACCATTCCACGGTCATATACGATGAGTAAGAGTGCAAATGAAAATGATTTCATAAAAAACAGAGGTCCGAGTAAGGTTATATTGAAAAAATGAAAAAATTGGCCGAAACTGAAGAATTTCGCATACTAACCATCACGGAAAATGTGAAGTTTTGAGTCCGAAATGTGAAGTACTTTAAACCATTCCACGATCATATACGATGAGTAAGAGTGTAAATAAAACTGATTTCATAAAAAACAGAGGTCCGAAAAGAGGTTATATTGAAAAAAAAAATGAGAAAATTGGCTGAAACTGAAGAATTTCGCATACTAACCATCACGGAAAATGTGAAGTTTTGAGTCCGAAATGAGAAGTACTTTAAACCATTCCACAGTCATATACGATGAGTAAGAGTGCAAATAAAACTGATTTCATAAAAAACAGAGGTCCGAAAAGAGGTTATATTGAAAAAATGAGAAAATCGGCCGAAACTGAAGAATTTCGCATACTTACCATCACGGAAAACGTGATGCTTTGATTCCGAAATGAGAAATACTTTGAACCATTCCACGGTCATATACGATGAGTAAGAGTGCAAATAAAACTGATTTCATAAAAAACAGAGGTCCGATAAGAGGTTATATTGAAAAAATGAGAAAATCGGCCGAAACTGAAGAATTTCGCATACTAACCATCGCGAAAAATATTGTTAAGCATTGAGTCTGAAATGAGAAGTACTTTAAACCATTCCACGGTCATATACGATAAGTAAGAGTGCAAATAAAACAGATTTCATAAAAAACAGAGGTCCGAAAAGAGGTTATATTGAAAAAATGAGAAAATTGGCCGAAACTGAAGAATTTCGCATACTTACCATCACGGAAAACGTGATGCTTTGATTCCGAAATGAGAAATACATTGAACCATTCAACGGACATATACGATGAGTAAGAGTGCAAATAAAACTTATTTCATAAAAAACAAAGGTCCGAGTGAGGTTTTATTGAAAAAATGAGAAAATTGACCGAAACTGAAGAATTCCGTGTACTAACCATCACAGAAATGTGAAGTTTTGAGTCCGAAATGAGAATTACTTTAAACCATTCCACGGTCATATACGATGAGTAAGAGTGCAAATAAAAATGATTTCATAAAAAACAGAGGTCCGAGTAAGGTTATATTGAAAAAATGAAAAAATTGGCCGAAACTGAAGAATTTCGCATACTAACCATCACGGAAAATGTGAAGTTTTGAGTCCGAAATGAGAAGTACTTTAAACCATTCCACGATCATATACGATGAGTAAGAGTGTAAAAAAAACTGATTTCATAAAAAACAGAGGTCCGAAAAGAGGTTATATTGAAAAAAAAATGAGAAAATTGGCTGAAACTGAAGAATTTCGCATACTAACCATCACGGAAAATGTGAAGTTTTGAGTCCAAAATGAGAAGTACTTTAAACCATTCCACGGTCATATACGATGATTAAGAGTGCAAATAAAACTGATTTCATAAAAAACAGAGGTCCGAAAAGAGGTTATATTGAAAAAATGAGAAAATTGGCCGAAACTGAAGAATTTCGCATACTTACCATCACGGAAAACGTGATGCTTTGATTCCGAAATGAGAAATACATTGAACCATTCAACGGACATATACTATGAGTAAGAGTGCAAATAAAACTTATTTCATAAAAAACAAAGGTCCGAGTGAGGTTTTATTGAAAAAATGAGAAAATTGACCGAAACTGAAGAATTCCGTGTACTAACCATCACAGAAATGTGAAGTTTTGAGTCCGAAATGAGAATTACTTTAAACCATTCCACGGTCATATACGATGAGTAAGAGTGCAAATAAAATGATTTCATAAAAAACAGAGGTCCGAGTAAGGTTATATTGAAAAAATGAAAAAATTGGCCGAAACTGAAGAATTTCGCATACTAACCATCACGGAAAATGTGAAGTTTTGAGTCCGAAATGAGAAGTACATTAAACCATTCCACGATCATATACGATGAGTAAGAGTGTAAAAAAAACTGATTTCATAAAAAACAGAGGTCCGAAAAGAGGTTATATTGAAAAAAAATGAGAAAATTGGCTGAAACTGAAGAATTTCGCATACTAACCATCACGGAAAATGTGAAGTTTTGAGTCCAAAATGAGAAGTACTTTAAACCATTCCACGGTCATATACGATGATTAAGAGTGCAAATAAAACTGATTTCATAAAAAACAGAGGTCCGAAAAGAGGTTATATTGAAAAAATGAGAAAATCGGCCGAAACCGAAGAATTTCGCATACTTACCATCACGGAAAACGTGATGCTTTGATTCCGAAATGAGAAATACTTTGAACCATTCCACGGTCATATACGATGATTAAGAGTGCAAATAAAACTGATTTCATAAAAAACAGAGGTCCGAAAAGAGGTTATATTGAAAAAATGAGAAAATTGGCCGAAACCGAAGAATTTCGCATACTTACCATCACGGAAAACGTGATGCTTTGATTCCGAAATGAGAGATAATTTGAACCATTCCACGGTCATATACGATGAGTAAGAGTGCAAATAAAACTGATTTCATCAAAAACAGAGGTCCGAAAAGAGGTTATATTGAAAAAATGAGAAAATTGGCCGAAACCGAAGAATTTCGCATACTTACCATCACGGAAAACGTGATGCTTTGATTCCGAAATGAGAAATACTTTGAACCATTCCACGGTCATATACGATGAGTAAGAGTGCAAATAAAACTTATTTCATAAAAAACAGAGGTCCGAGTAAGGTTATATTGAAAAAATGAAAAAATTGGCCGAAACTGAAGAATTTCGCATACTATAACCATCACGGAAAATGTGAAGTTTTGAGTCCAAAATGAGAAGTACTTTAAACCATTCCACGGTCATATACGATGATTAAGAGTGCAAATAAAACTGATTTCATAAAAAACAGAGGTCCGAAAAGAGGTTATATTGAAAAAATGAGAAAATTGGCCGAAACCGAAGAATTTCGCATACTTTCCATCACGGAAAACGAGATGCTTTGATTCCGAAATGAGAAATACTTTGAACCATTCCACGGTCATATACGATGAGTAAGAGTGCAAATAAAACTGATTTCATCAAAAACAGAGGTCCGAAAAGAGGTTATATTGAAAAAATGAGAAAATTGGCCGAAACCGAAGAATTTCGCATACTTACCATCACGGAAAACGTGATGCTTTGATTCCGAAATGAGAAATACTTTGAACCATTCCACGGTCATATACGATGAGTAAGAGTGCAAATAAAACTTATTTCATAAAAAACAGAGGTCCGAGTAAGGTTATATTGAAAAAATTGGCCGAAACTGAAGAATTTCGCATACTAACCATCACGGAAAATGTGAAGTTTTGAGTCCAAAATGAGAAGTACTTTAAACCATTCCACGGTCATATACGATGAGTAAGAGTGCAAATAAAACTGATTTCATCAAAAACAGAGGTCCGAGTAAGGTTATATTGAAAAAATGAGAAAATTGGCCGAAACCGAAGAATTTCGCATACTAACCATCACGGAAAATGTGAAGTTTTGAGTCCGAAATGAGAAGTACTTTAAACCATTCCATGGTCATATACGATGAGTAAGAGTGCAAATAAAACTGATTTCATAAAAAACAGAGGTCCGAGTGAGGTTATATGGAAAAAATGAAAAAATTGGCGAAATTGAAGAATTTCGCATACTAACCATCACGGAAAATGTGAAGTTTTGAGTCCGAAATGAGAAGTACTTTAAACCATTCCACAGTCATATACGATGAGTAAGAGTGCAAATAAAACTGATTTCATCAAAAACAGAGGTCCGAAAAGAGGTTATATTGAAAAAATGAGAAAATCGGCCGAAACTGAAGAATTTCGCATACTAACCATCACGAAAAATATTGTTAAGCTTTGAGTCTGAAATGAGAAGTACTTTAAACCATTCCACGGTCATATACGATAAGTAAGAGTGCAAATAAAACTGATTTCATAAAAAACAGAGGTCCGAAAAGAGGTTATATTGAAAAAATGAGAAAATTGGCCGAAACTGAAGAATTTCGCATACTTACCATCACGGAAAACGTGATGCTTTGATTCCGAAATGAGAAATACATTGAACCATTCACGGTCATATACTATGAGTAAGAGTGCAAATAAAACTTATTTCATAAAAAACAAAGGTCCGAGTGAGGTTTTATTGAAAAAATGAGAAAATTGGCCGAAACTGAAGAATTTCGTGTACTAACCATCACAGAAATGTGAAGTTTTGAGTCCGAAATGAGAATTACTTTAAACCATTCCACGGTCATATACGATGAGTAAGAGTGCAAATAAAATGATTTCATTAAAAAAATAGGTCCGAGACAGGTTATATTGAAAAAATGAAAAAATTGGCCGAAACTGAAGAATTTCGCATACTAACCATCACGGAAAATGTGAAGTTTTGAGTCCGAAATGAGAAGTACTTTAAACCATTCCACGATCATATACGATGAGTAAGAGTGCAAATAAAACTGATTTCATAAAAAACAGAGGTCCGAAAAGAGGTTATATTGAAAAAAAAAATGAGAAAATTGGCTGAAACAGAAGAATTTCGCATACTAACCATCACGGAAAATGTGAAGTTTTGAGTCCGAAATGAGAAGTACTTTAAACCATTCCACAGTCATATACGATGAGTAAGAGTGCAAATAAAACTGATTTCATCAAAAACAGAGGTCCGAAAACAGGTTATATTGAAAAAATGAGAAAATCGGCCGAAACCGAAGAATTTCGCATACTTACCATCACGGAAAACGTGATGCTTTGATTCCGAAATGAGAAATACTTTGAACCATTCCACGGTCATATACGATGAGTAAGAGTGCAAATAAAACTGATTTCATAAAAAACAGAGGTCCGAAAAGAGGTTATATTGAAAAAATGAGAAAATCGGCCGAAACCGAAGAATTTCGCATACTTACCATCACGGAAAACGTGATGCTGTGATTCCGAAATGAGAAATACTTTGAACCATTCCACGGTCATATACGATGAGTAACAGTGCAAATAAAACTTATTTCATAAAAAACAGAGGTCCGAAAAGAGGTTATATTGAAAAAATGAGAAAATTGGCCGAAACTGAAGAATTTCGTGTACTAACCATCACAGAAAATGTGAAGTTTTGAGTCCAAAATGAGAATTACTTTAAACATTCCACGGTCATATACGATGAGTAAGAGTGCAAATAAAAATGATTTCATAAAAAACAGAGGTCCGAGTAAGGTTATATTGAAAAAATGAAAAAATTGGCCGAAACAGAAGAATTTTGCATACTAACCATCACGGAAAATGTGAAGTTTTGAGTCCAAAATGAGAAGTACTTTAAACCATTCCACGGTCATATACGATGATTAAGAGTGCAAATAAAACTGATTTCATAAAAAACAGAGGTCCGAAAAGAGGTTATATTGAAAAAATGAGAAAATCGGCCGAAACCGAAGAATTTCGCATACTTACCATCACGGAAAACGTGATGCTTTGATTCCGAAATGAGAAATACTTTGAACCATTCCACGGTCATATACGATGATTAAGAGTGCAAATAAAACTGATTTCATAAAAAACAGAGGTCCGAAAAGAGGTTATATTGAAAAAATGAGAAAATTGGCCGAAACCGAAGAATTTCGCATACTTACCATCACGGAAAACGTGATGCTTTGATTCCGAAATGAGAGATAATTTGAACCATTCCACGGTCATATACGATGAGTAAGAGTGCAAATAAAACTGATTTCATCAAAAACAGAGGTCCGAAAAGAGGTTATATTGAAAAAATGAGAAAATTGGCCGAAACCGAAGAATTTCGCATACTTACCATCACGGAAAACGTGATGCTTTGATTCCGAAATGAGAAATACTTTGAACCATTCCACGGTCATATACGATGAGTAAGAGTGCAAATAAAACTTATTTCATAAAAAACAGAGGTCCGAGTAAGGTTATATTGAAAAAATGAAAAAATTGGCCGAAACTGAAGAATTTCGCATACTATAACCATCACGGAAAATGTGAAGTTTTGAGTCCAAAATGAGAAGTACTTTAAACCATTCCACGGTCATATACGATGAGTAAGAGTGCAAATAAAACTGATTTCATCAAAAACAGAGGTCCGAGTAAGGTTATATTGAAAAAATGAGAAAATTGGCCGAAACCGAAGAATTTCGCATACTAACCATCACGGAAAATGTGAAGTTTTGAGTCCGAAATGAGAAGTACTTTAAACCATTCCACGGTCATATACGATGAGTAAGAGTGCAAATAAAACTGATTTCATAAAAAACAGAGGTCCGAGTGAGGTTATATTGAAAAAATGAAAAAATTGGCGAAATTGAAGAATTTCGCATACTAACCATCACGGAAAATGTGAAGTTTTGAGTCCGAAATGAGAAGTACTTTAAACCATTCCACAGTCATATACGATGAGTAAGAGTGCAAATAAAACTGATTTCATCAAAAACAGAGGTCCGAAAAGAGGTTATATTGAAAAAATGAGAAAATCGGCCGAAACTGAAGAATTTCGCATACTAACCATCACGAAAAAATTGTTAAGCTTTGAGTCCGAAATGAGAAGTACTTTAAACCATTCCACGGTCCTATACGATAAGTAAGAGTGCAAATAAAACTGATTTCATAAAAAACAGAGGTCCGAAAAGAGGTTATATTGAAAAAATGAGAAAATCGGCCGAAACCGAAGAATTTCGCATACTTACCATCACGGAAAACGTGATGCTTTGATTCCGAAATGAGAAATACTTTGAACCATTCCACGGTCATATACGATGAGTAAGAGTGCAAATAAAACTTATTTCATAAAAAACAAAGGTCCGAGTGAGGTTTTATTGAAAAAATGAGAAAATTGGCCGAAACTGAAGAATTTCGTGTACTAACCATCACAGAAAATGTGAAGTTTTGAGTCCAAAATGAGAATTACTTTAAACCATTCCACGGTCATATACGATGAGTAAGAGTGCAAATAAAAATGATTTCATAAAAAACAGAGGTCCGAGTAAGGTTATATTGAAAAAATGAAAAAATTGGCCGAAACAGAAGAATTTTGCATACTAACCATCACGGAAAATGTGAAGTTTTGAGTCCAAAATGAGAAGTACTTTAAACCATTCCACGGTCATATACGATGATTAAGAGTGCAAATAAAACTGATTTCATAAAAAACAGAGGTCCGAAAAGAGGTTATATTGAAAAAATGAGAAAATCGGCCGAAACCGAAGAATTTCGCATACTTACCATCACGGAAAACGTGATGCTTTGATTCCGAAATGAGAAATACTTTGAACCATTCCACGGTCATATACGATGATTAAGAGTGCAAATAAAACTGATTTCATAAAAAACAGAGGTCCGAAAAGAGGTTATATTGAAAAAATGAGAAAATTGGCCGAAACCGAAGAATTTCGCATACTTACCATCACGGAAAACGTGATGCTTTGATTCCGAAATGAGAGATAATTTGAACCATTCCACGGTCATATACGATGAGTAAGAGTGCAAATAAAACTGATTTCATCAAAAACAGAGGTCCGAAAAGAGGTTATATTGAAAAAATGAGAAAATTGGCCGAAACCGAAGAATTTCGCATACTTACCATCACGGAAAACGTGATGCTTTGATTCCGAAATGAGAAATACTTTGAACCATTCCACGGTCATATACGATGAGTAAGAGTGCAAATAAAACTTATTTCATAAAAAACAAAGGTCCGAGTAAGGTTATATTGAAAAAATGAAAAAATTGGCCGAAACTGAAGAATTTCGCATACTATAACCATCACGGAAAATGTGAAGTTTTGAGTCCAAAATGAGAAGTACTTTAAACCATTCCACGGTCATATACGATGAGTAAGAGTGCAAATAAAACTGATTTCATAAAAAACAGAGGTCCGAGTAAGGTTATATTGAAAAAATGAGAAAATTGGCCGAAACCGAAGAATTTCGCATACTAACCATCACGGAAAATGTGAAGTTTTGAGTCCGAAATGAGAAGTACTTTAAACCATTCCACGGTCATATACGATGAGTAAGAGTGCAAATAAAACTGATTTCATAAAAAACAGAGGTCCGAGTGAGGTTATATTGAAAAAATAAAAAAATTGGCGAAATTGAAGAATTTCGCATACTAACCATCACGGAAAATGTGAAGTTTTGAGTCCGAAATGAGAAGTACTTTAAACCATTCCACAGTCATATACGATGAGTAAGAGTGCAAATAAAACTGATTTCATCAAAAACAGAGGTCCGAAAAGAGGTTATATTGAAAAAATGAGAAAATTGGCCGAAACTGAAGAATTTCGCATACTAACCATCACGAAAAATATTGTTAAGCTTTGAGTCCGAAATGAGAAGTACTTTAAACCATTCCACGGTCATATACGATAAGTAAAAGTGCAAATAAAACTGATTTCATAAAAAACAGAGGTCCGAAAAGAGGTTATATTGAAAAAATGAGAAAATTGGCCGAAACTGAAGAATTTCGCATACTTACCATCACGGAAAACGTGATGCTTTGATTCCGAAATGAGAAATACTTTGAACCATTCAACGGTCATATACGATGAGTAAGAGTGCAAATAAAACTTATTTCATAAAAAACAAAGGTCCGAGTGAGGTTTTATTGAAAAAATGAGAAAATTGGCCGAAACTGAAGAATTTCGTGTACTAACCATCACGGAAAATGTGAAGTTTTGAGTCCGAAATGAGAAGTACTTTAAACCATTCCACGGTCATATACGATGATTAAGAGTGCAAATAAAACTGATTTCATAAAAAAACAAAGGTCCGAGTGAGGTTATATTGAAAAAATGAAAAATTGGCCGAAACTGAAGAATTTCGTGTACTAACCATCACGGAAAATGTGAAGTTTTGAGTCCAAAATGAGAAGTACTTTAAACCATTCCACGGTCATATACGATGATTAAGAGTGCAAATAAAACTGATTTCATAAAAAACAGAGGTCCGAAAAGAGGTTATATTGAAAAAATGAGAAAATCGGCCGAAACCGAAGAATTTCGCATACTTACCATCACGGAAACGTGATGCTTTGATTCCGAAATGAGAAATACTTTGAACCATTCCACGGTCATATACGATGAGTAAGAGTGCAAATAAAACTGATTTCATAAAAAACAGAGGTCCGAAAAGAGGTTATATTGAAAAAATGAGAAAATTGGCCGAAACCGAAGAATTTCGCATACTTACCATCACGGAAAACGTGATGCTTTGATTCCGAAATGAGAAATACTTTGAACCATTCCACGGTCATATACGATGAGTAAGAGTGCAAATAAAACTTATTTCATAAAAAACAAAGGTCCGAGTGAGGTTTTATTGAAAAAATGAGAAAATTGGCCGAAACTGAAGAATTTCGTGTACTAACCATCACAGAAAATGTGAAGTTTTGAGTCCAAAATGAGAATTACTTTAAACCATTCCACGGTCATATACGATGAGTAAGAGTGCAAATAAAAATGATTTCATAAAAAAGAGAGGTCCGAGTAAGGTTATATTGAAAAAATGAAAAAATTGGCCGAAACTGAAGAATTTCGCATACTAACCATCACGGAAAATGTGAAGTTTTGAGTCCAAAATGAGAAGTACTTTAAACCATTCCACGGTCATATACGATGAGTAAGAGTGCAAATAAAACTGATTTCATCAAAAACAGAGGTCCGAAAAGAGGTTATATTGAAAAAATGAGAAAATTGGCCGAAACCGAAGAATTTCGCATACTAACCATCACGGAAAATGTGAAGTTTTGAGTCCGAAATGAGAAGTACTTTAAACCATTCCACGGTCATATACGATGAGTAAGAGTGCAAATAAAACTGATTTCATAAAAAACAGAGGTCCGAGTGAGGTTATATTGAAAAAATGAAAAAATTGGCGAAATTGAAGAATTTCGCATACTAACCATCACGGAAAATGTGAAGTTTTGAGTCCGAAATGAGAAGTACTTTAAACCATTCCACGGTCATATACGATGAGTAAGAGTGCAAATAAAACTGATTTCATCAAAATCAGAGGTCCGAAAAGAGGTTATATTGAAAAAAAATGAGAAAATTGGCCGAAACTGAAGAATTTCGCATACTAACCATCACGAAAAATATTGTTAAGCTTTGAGTCCGAAATGAGAAGTACTTTAAACCATTCCACGGTCATATACGATAAGTAAGAGTGCAAATAAAACAGATTTCATAAAAAACAGAGGTCCGAAAAGAGGTTATATTGAAAAAATGAGAAAATTGGCCGAAACTGAAGAATTTCGCATACTTACCATCACGGAAAACGTGATGCTTTGATTCCGAAATGAGAAATACATTGAACCATTCAACGGTCATATACGATGAGTAAGAGTGCAAATAAAACTTATTTCATAAAAAACAAAGGTCCGAGTGAGGTTTTATTGAAAAAATGAGAAAATTGGCCGAAACTGAAGAATTTCGTGTACTAACCATCACAGAAATGTGAAGTTTTGAGTCCGAAATGAGAATTACTTTAAACCATTCCACGGTCATATACGATGAGTAAGAGTGCAAATAAAATGATTTCATAAAAAACATAGGTCCGAGACAGGTTATATTGAAAAAATGAAAAAATTGGCCGAAACTGAAGAATTTCGCATACTAACCATCACGGAAAATGTGAAGTTTTGAGTCCGAAATGAGAAGTACTTTAAACCATTCCACGGTCATATACGATGAGTAAGAGTGTAAATAAAACTGATTTCATCAAAAACAGAGGTCCGAAAAGAGGTTATATTGAAAAAAAAGAAAATTGCCGAAACTGAAGAATTTCGCATACTAACCATCACGGAAAATGTGAAGTTTTGAGTCCGAAATGAGAAGTACTTTAAACCATTCCACGGTCATATACGATGATTAAGAGTGCAAATAAAACTGATTTCATAAAAAAACAGAGGTCCGAGTGAGGTTATATTGAAAAAATGAAAAATTGGCCGAAACTGAAGAATTTCGTGTACTAACCATCACAGAAAATGTGAAGTTTTGAGTCCGAAATGAGAATTACTTTAAACCATTCCACGGTCATATACGATGAGTAAGAGTGCAAATAAAATGATTTCATAAAAAACAGAGGTCCGAGTGAGGTTATATTGAAAAAATGAAAAAATTGGCCGAAACTGAAGAATTTCGCATACTAACCATCACAGAAAATGTGAAGTTTTGAGTCCGAAATGAGAAGTACTTTAAACCATTCCACGGTCATATACGATGAGTAAGAGTGCAAATAAAACTATTTCATCAAAAATAGAGGTCCGAAAAGTGGTTATATTGAAAAAAATGAGAAAATTGGCCGAAACTGAAGAATTTCGCATACTAACCATCACGGAAAATATTGTGAAGCTTTGAGTCCGAAATGAGAAGTAATTTAAACCATTCCACGGTCATATACGATGAGTAAGAGTGCAAATAAAACTGATTTCATAAAAAATAAGGTCCGAGTGAGGTTTTATTGAAAAAATGAGAAAATTGGCCGAAAATGAAGAATTTCGTGTACTAACCATCACAGAAATGTGAAGTTTTGATTCCCAAATGAGAATTACTTTAAACCATTCCACGGTCATATACGATGAGTAAGAGTGCAAATAAAAATGATTTCATAAAAAACAGAGGTTCGAGTGAGGTTATATTGAAAAAATGAAAAAATTGGCCGAAATGGAAGAATTTCGCATACTATCCATCACAGAAAATGTGGTGCTTTGATTCCGAAATGAGAAATACTTTGAACCATTCCACGGTCATATACGATGAGTAAGAGTGCAAATAAAACTGATTTCATCAAAAACAGAGGTCCGAAAAGAGGTTATATTGAAAAAATGAGAAAATTGGCCGAAACCGAAGAATTTCGCATACTTACCATCACGGAAAACGTGATGCTTTGATTCCGAAATGAGAAATACTTTGAACCATTCCACGGTCATATACGATGAGTAAGAGTGCAAATAAAACTTATTTCATAAAAAACAAAGGTCCGAGTGAGGTTTTATTGAAAAAATGAGAAAATTGGCCGAAACTGAAGAATTTCGTGTACTAACCATCACAAAAAATGTGAAGTTTTGAGTCCAAAATGAGAATTACTTTAAACCATTCCACGGTCATATACGATGAGTAAGAGTGCAAATAAAAATGATTTCATAAAAAACAGAGGTCCGAGTAAGGTTATATTGAAAAAATGAAAAAATTGGCCGAAATTGAAGAATTTCGCATACTAACCATCACGGAAAATGTGAAGTTTTGAGTCCAAAATGAGAAGTACTTTAAACCATTCCACGGTCATATACGATGAGTAAGAGTGCAAATAAAACTGATTTCATAAAAAACAGAGGTCCGAAAAGAGGTTATATTGAAAAAATGAGAAAATTGGCCGAAACTGAAGAATTTCGCATACTTACCATCACGGAAAACGTGAAGTTTTGAGTCCGAAATGAGAAGTACTTTAAACCATTCCACAGTCATATACGATGAGTAAGAGTGCAAATAAAACTGATTTCATAAAAATTAGAGGTCCGAGTGAGGTTATATTGAAAAAATGAAAAAATTGGCCGAAACTTAAGAATTTCGCATACTAACCATCACGGAAAATGTGAAGTTTTGAGTCCGAAATGAGAAGTACTTTAAACCATTCCACGGTCATATACGATGAGTAAGAGTGCAAATAAAACTGATTTCATAAAAAACAGAGGTCCGAAAAGAGGTTATATTGAAAAAATGAGAAAATCGGCCGAAACCGAAGAATTTCGCATACTTACCATCACGGAAAACGTGATGCTTTGATTCCGAAATGAGAAATACTTTGAACCATTCCACGGTCATATACGATGAGTAAGAGTGCAAATAAAACTGATTTCATAAAAAACAGAGGTCCGAAAAGAGGTTATATTGAAAAAATGAGAAAATTGGCCGAAACCGAAGAATTTCGCATACTTACCATCACGGAAAACGTGATGCTTTGATTCCGAAATGAGAAATACTTTGAACCATTCCACGGTCATATACGATGAGTAAGAGTGCAAATAAAACTTATTTCATAAAAAACAAAGGTCCGAGTGAGGTTTTATTGAAAAAATGAGAAAATTGGCCGAAACTGAAGAATTTCGTGTACTAACCATCACAGAAAATGTGAAGTTTTGAGTCCAAAATGAGAATTACTTTAAACCATTCCACGGTCATATACGATGATTAAGAGTGCAAATAAAACTGATTTCATAAAAAACAGAGGTCCGAAAGAGGTTATATTGAAAAAATGAGAAAATTGGCCGAAACCGAAGAATTTCGCATACTTACCATCACGGAAAACGTGATGCTTTGATTCCGAAATGAGAAATACTTTGAACCATTCCACGGTCATATACGATGATTAAGAGTGCAAATAAAACTGATTTCATAAAAAACAGAGGTCCGAAAAGAGGTTATATTGAAAAAATGAGAAAATTGGCCGAAACCGAAGAATTTCGCATACTTACCATCACGGAAAACGTGATGCTTTGATTCCGAAATGAGAGATAATTTGAACCATTCCACGGTCATATACGATGAGTAAGAGTGCAAATAAAACTGATTTCATCAAAAACAGAGGTCCGAAAAGAGGTTATATTGAAAAAATGAGAAAATTGGCCGAAACCGAAGAATTTCGCATACTTACCATCACGGAAAACGTGATGCTTTGATTCCGAAATGAGAAATACTTTGAACCATTCCACGGTCATATACGATGAGTAAGAGTGCAAATAAAACTGATTTCATAAAAAACAAAGGTCCGAGTAAGGTTATATTGAAAAAATGAAAAAATTGGCCGAAACTGAAGAATTTCGCATACTAACCATCACGGAAAATGTGAAGTTTTGAGTCCAAAATGAGAAGTACTTTAAACCATTCCACGGTCATATACGATGAGTAAGAGTGCAAATAAAACTGATTTCATAAAAAACAGAGGTCCGAGTAAGGTTATATTGAAAAAATGAGAAAATTGGCCGAAACCGAAGAATTTCGCATACTAACCATCACGGAAAATGTGAAGTTTTGAGTCCGAAATGAGAAGTACTTTAAACCATTCCATTGTCATATACGATGAGTAAGAGTGCAAATAAAACTGATTTCATAAAAAACAGAGGTCCGAGTGAGGTTATATTGAAAAAATAAAAAAATTGGCGAAATTGAAGAATTTCGCATACTAACCATCACGGAAAATGTGAAGTTTTGAGTCCGAAATGAGAAGTACTTTAAACCATTCCACAGTCATATACGATGAGTAAGAGTGCAAATAAAACTGATTTCATCAAAAACAGAGGTCCGAAAAGAGGTTATATTGAAAAAATGAGAAAATTGGCCGAAACTGAAGAATTTCGCATACTAACCATCACGAAAAATATTGTTAAGCTTTGAGTCCGAAATGAGAAGTACTTTAAACCATTCCACGGTCATATACGTTAAGTAAAAGTGCAAATAAAACTGATTTCATAAAAAACAGAGGTCCGAAAAGAGGTTATATTGAAAAAATGAGAAAATTGGCCGAAACTGAAGAATTTCGCATACTTACCATCACGGAAAACGTGATGCTTTGATTCCGAAATGAGAAATACTTTGAACCATTCCACGGTCATATACGATGAGTAAGAGTGCAAATAAAACTTATTTCATAAAAAACAAAGGTCCGAGTGAGGTTTATTGAAAAAATGAGAAAATTTACCGAAACTGAAGAATTTCGTGTACTAACCATCACGGAAAATGTGAAGTTTTGAGTCCGAAATGAGAAGTACTTTAAACCATTCCACGGTCATATACGATGATTAAGAGTGCAAATAAAACTGATTTCATAAAAAAACAAAGGTCCGAGTGAGGTTATATTGAAAAAATGAAAAATTGGCCGAAACTGAAGAATTTCGTGTACTAACCATCACGGAAAATGTGAAGTTTTGAGTCCAAAATGAGAGTACTTTAAACCATTCCACGGTCATATACGATGATTAAGAGTGCAAATAAAACTGATTTCATAAAAAACAGAGGTCCGAAAAGAGGTTATATTGAAAAAATGAGAAAATCGGCCGAAACCGAAGAATTTCGCATACTTACCATCACGGAAACGTGATGCTTTGATTCCGAAATGAGAAATACTTTGAACCATTCCACGGTCATATACGATGAGTAAGAGTGCAAATAAAACTGATTTCATAAAAAACAGAGGTCCGAAAAGAGGTTATATTGAAAAAATGAGAAAATTGGCCGAAACCGAAGAATTTCGCATACTTACCATCACGGAAAACGTGATGCTTTGATTCCGAAATGAGAAATACTTTGAACCATTCCACGGTCATATACGATGAGTAAGAGTGCAAATAAAACTTATTTCATAAAAAACAAAGGTCCGAGTGAGGTTTTATTGAAAAAATGAGAAAATAGGCCGAAACTGAAGAATTTCGTGTACTAACCATCACAGAAAATGTGAAGTTTTGAGTCCAAAATGAGAATTACTTTAAACCATTCCACGGTCATATACGATGAGTAAGAGTGCAAATAAAAATGATTTCATAAAAAAGAGAGGTCCGAGTAAGGTTATATTGAAAAAATGAAAAAATTGGCCGAAACTAAAGAATTTCGCATACTAACCATCACGGAAAATGTGAAGTTTTGAGTCCAAAATGAGAAGTACTTTAAACCATTCCACGGTCATATACGATGAGTAAGAGTGCAAATAAAACTGATTTCATCAAAAACAGAGGTCCGAAAAGAGGTTATATTGAAAAAATGAGAAAATTGGCCGAAACCGAAGAATTTCGCATACTAACCATCACGGAAAATGTGAAGTTTTGAGTCCGAAATGAGAAGTACTTTAAACCATTCCATGGTCATATACGATGAGTAAGAGTGCAAATAAAACTGATTTCATAAAAAACAGAGGTCCGAGTGAGGTTATATTGAAAAAATGAAAAAATTGGCGAAATTGAAGAATTTCGCATACTAACCATCACGGAAAATGTGAAGTTTTGAGTCCGAAATGAGAAGTACTTTAAACCATTCCACGGTCATATACGATGAGTAAGAGTGCAAATAAAACGGATTTCATCAAAATCAGAGGTCTGAAAAGAGGTTATATTGAAAAAAAATGAGAAAATTGGCAGAAACTGAAGAATTTCGCATACTAACCATCACGAAAAATATTGTTAAGCTTTGAGTCTGAAATGAGAAGTACTTTAAACCATTCCACGGTCATATACGATAAGTAAGAGTGCAAATAAAACAGATTTCATAAAAAACAGAGGTCCGAAAAGAGGTTATATTGAAAAAATGAGAAAATTGGCCGAAACTGAAGAATTTCGCATACTTACCATCACGGAAAACGTGATGCTTTGATTCCGAAATGAGAAATACATTGAACCATTCAACGGACATATACGATGAGTAAGAGTGCAAATAAAACTTATTTCATAAAAAACAAAGGTCCGAGTGAGGTTTTATTGAAAAAATGAGAAAATTGACCGAAACTGAAGAATTTCGTGTACTAACCATCACAGAAATGTGAAGTTTTGAGTCCGAAATGAGAATTACTTTAAACCATTCCACGGTCATATACGATGAGTAAGAGTGCAAATAAAAATGATTTCATAAAAAACATAGGTCCGAGACAGGTTATATTGAAAAAATGAAAAAATTGGCCGAAACTGAAGAATTTCGCATACTAACCATCACGGAAAATGTGAAGTTTTGAGTCCGAAATGAGAAGTACTTTAAACCATTCCACGATCATATACGATGAGTAAGAGTGTAAATAAAACTGATTTCATCAAAAACAGAGGTCCGAAAAGAGGTTATATTGAAAAAAAAATAAGAAAATTTGCTGAAACTGAAGAATTTCGCATACTAACCATCACGGAAAATGTGAAGTTTTGAGTCCGAAATGAGAAGTACTTTAAACCATTCCACAGTCATATACGATGATTAAGAGTGCAAATAAAACTGATTTCTTAAAAAAACAAAGGTCCGAGTGAGGTTATATTGAAAAAATGAAAAATTGGCCGAAACTGAAGAATTTCGTGTACTAACCATCACAGAAAATGTGAAGTTTTGAGTCCGAAATGAGAATTACTTTAAACCATTCCACGATCATATACGATGAGTAAGAGTGTAAATAAAAATGAATTCATAAAAAACAGAGGTCCGAGTCAGGTTATATTGAAAAAATTAAAAAATTGGCCGAAACTGAAGAATTTCGCATACTAACCATCACAGAAAATGTGAAGTTTTGAGTCCGAAATGACAAGTACTTTAAACCATTCCACGGTCATATACGATGAGTAAGAGTGTAAATAAAACTATTTAATCAAAAATAGAGGTCCGAAAAGTGGTTATATTGATAAAAAAATGAGAAAATTGGCCGAAACTGAATAATTTCGCATACTAACCATCACGGAAAATATTGTGAAGCTTTGAGTCCGAAATGAGAAGTAATTTAAACCATTTCACGGTCATATACGATGAGTAAGAGTGCAAATAAAACTGATTTCATAAAAAATAAAGGTCCGAGTGAGGTTTTATTGAAAAAATGAGAAAATTGGCCGAAAATGAAGAATTTCGTGTACTAACCATCACAGAAATGTGAAGTTTTGATTCCCAAATGAGAATTACTTTAAACCATTCCACGGTCATATACGATGAGTAAGAGTGCAAATAAAAATGATTTCATAAAAAACAGAGGTTCGAGTCAGGTTATATTCAAAAAATGAAAAAATTGGCCGAAATGGAAGAATTTCGCATACTATCCATCACAGAAAATGTGGTGCTTTGATTCCGAAATGAGAAATACTTTGAACCATTCCACGGTCATATACGATGAGTAACAGTGCAAATAAAACTGATATCATCAAAAACAGAGGTCCGAAAAGAGGTTATATTGAAAAAATGAGAAAATTGGCCGAAACCGAAGAATTTCGCATACTTACCACCACGGAAAACGTGATGCTTTGATTCCGAAATGAGAAATACTTTGAACCATTCCACGGTCATATACGATGAGTAAGAGTGCAAATAAAACTTATTTCATAAAAAACAAAGGTCCGAGTGAGGTTTTATTGAAAAAATGAGAAAATTGGCCGAAACTGAAGAATTTCGTGTACTAACCATCACAAAAAATGTGAAGTTTTGAGTCCAAAATGAGAATTACTTTAAACCATTCCACGGTCATATACGATGAGTAAGAGTGCAAATAAAAATGATTTCATAAAAAACAGAGGTCCGAGTAAGGTTATATTGAAAAAATGAAAAAATTGGCCGAAATTGAAGAATTTCGCATACTAACCATCACGGAAAATGTGAAGTTTTGAGTCCAAAATGAGAAGTACTTTAAATCATTCCACGGTCATATACGATGAGTAAGAGTGCAAATAAAACAGATTTCATAAAAAACAGAGGTCCGAAAAGCGGTTATATTGAAAAAATGAGAAAATTGGCCGAAACTGAAGAATTTCGCATACTTACCATCACGGAAAACGTGAAGTTTTGAGTCCGAAATGAGAAGTACTTTAAACCATTCCACAGTCATATACGATGAGTAAGAGTGCAAATAAAACTGATTTCATAAAAATTAGAGGTCCGAGTGAGGTTATATTGAAAAAATGAAAAAATTGGCCGAAACTTAAGAATTTCGCATACTAACCATCACGGAAAATGTGAAGTTTTGAGTCCGAAATGAGAAGTACTTTAAACTATTCCACGGTCATATACGATGAGTAAGAGTGCAAATAAAACTGATTTCATAAAAAACAGAGGTCCGAAAAGAGGTTATATTGAAAAAATGAGAAAATCGGCCGAAACCGATGAATTTCGCATACTTACCATCACGGAAAACGTGATGCTTTGATTCCGAAATGAGAAATACTTTGAACCATTCCACGGTCATATACGATGAGTAACAGTGCAAATAAAACTGATTTCATAAAAAACAGAGGTCCGAAAAGAGGTTATATTGAAAAAATGAGAAAATTGGCCGAAACCGAAGAATTTCGCATACTTACCATCACGGAAAACGTGATGCTTTGATTCCGAAATGAGAAATACTTTGAACCATTCCACGGTCATATACGATGAGTAAGAGTGCAAATAAAACTTATTTCATAAAAAACAAAGGTCCGAGTGAGGTTTTATTGAAAAAATGAGAAAATTGGCCGAAACTGAAGAATTTCGTGTACTAACCATCACAGAAAATGTGAAGTTTTGAGTCCAAAATGAGAATTACTTTAAACCATTCCACGGTCATATACGATGAGTAAGAGTGCAAATAAAAATGATTTCATAAAAAAGAGAGGTCCGAGTAAGGTTATATTGAAAAAATGAAAAAATTGGCCGAAACTGAAGAATTTCGCATACTAACCATCACGGAAAATGTGAAGTTTTGAGTCCAAAATGAGAAGTACTTTAAACCATTCCTCGGTCATATACGATGAGTAAGAGTGCAAATAAAACTGATTTCATCAAAAACAGAGGTCCGAAAAGAGGTTATATTGAATAAATGAGAAAATTGGCCGAAACCGAAGAATTTCGCATACTAACCATCACGGAAAATGTGAAGTTTTGAGTCCGAAATGAGAATTACTTTAAACCATTCCATGGTCATATACGATGAGTAAGAGTGCAAATAAAACTGATTTCATAAAAAACAGAGGTCCGAGTCAGGTTATATTGAAAAAATGAAAAAATTGGCGAAATTGAAGAATTTCGCATACTAACCATCACGGAAAATGTGAAGTTTTGAGTCCGAAATGAGAAGTACTTTAAACCATTCCACAGTCATATACGATGAGTAAGAGTGCAAATAAAACGGATTTCATCAAAATCAGAGGTCTGAAAAGAGGTTATATTGAAAAAAAAAATGAGAAAATTGGCAGAAACTGAAGAATTTCGCATACTAACTATCGCGAAAAATATTGTTAAGCTTTGAGTCTGAAATGAGAAGTACTTTAAACCATTCCACGGTCATATACGATAAGTAAGAGTGCAAATAAAACAGATTTCATAAAAAACAGAGGTCCGAAAAGAGGTTATATTGAAAAAATGAGAAAATTGGCCGAAACTGAAGAATTTCGCATACTTACCATCACGGAAAACGTGATGCTTTGATTCCGAAATGAGAAATACATTGAACCATTCAACGGACATATACTATGAGTAAGAGTGCAAATAAAACTTATTTCATAAAAAACAAAGGTCCGAGTGAGGTTTTATTGAAAAAATGAGAAAATTGACCGAAACTGAAGAATTTCGTGTACTAACCATCACGGAAAATGTGAAGTTTTGAGTCTGAAATGAGAAGTACTTTAAACCATTCCACGATCATATACGATGAGTAAGAGTGTAAATAAAACTGATTTCATCAAAAACAGAGGTCCGAAAAGAGGTTATATTGAAAAAAAATAGAAAATTTGCTGAAACTGAAGAATTTTGCATACTAACCATCACGGAAAATGTGAAGTTTTGAGTCCGAAATGAGAAGTACTTTAAACCATTCCACAGTCATATACGATGATTAAGAGTGCAAATAAAACTGATTTCATAAAAAACAAAGGTCCGAGTGAGGATATATTGAAAAAATTAAAAATTGGCCGAAACTGAAGAATTTCGTGTACTAACCATCACAGAAAATGTGAAGTTTTGAGTCCGAAATGAGAATTACTTTAAACCATTCCACGATCATATACGATGAGTAAGAGTGTAAATAAAAATGAATTCATAAAAAACAGAGGTCCGAGTCAGGCTATATTGAAAAAATTAAAAAATTGGCCGAAACTGAAGAATTTCGCATACTAACCATCACAGAAAATGTGAAGTTTTGAGTCCGAAATGAGAAGTACTTTAAACCATTCCACGGTCATATACGATGAGTAAGAGTGTAAATAAAACGATTTAATCAAAAATAGAGGTCCGAAAAGTGGTTATATTGATAAAAAAATGAGAAAATTGGCCGAAACTGAATAATTTCGCATACTAACCATCACGGAAAATATTGTGAAGCTTTGAGTCCGAAATAAGAAGTAATTTAAACCATTTCACGGTCATATAAGATGAGTAAGAGTGCAAATAAAACAGATTTCCTAAAAAACAAAGGTCCGAGTGAGGTTTTATTGAAAAAATGAGAAAATTGGCCGAAAATGAAGAATTTCGTGTACTAACCATCACAGAAATGTGAAGTTTTGATTCCCAAATGAGAATTACTTTAAACCATTCCACGGTCATATACGATGAGTAAGAGTGCAAATAAAAATGATTTCATAAAATACAGAGGTTCGAGTCAGGTTATATTCAAAAAATTAAAAAAATTGGCCGAAACAGAAGAATTTCGCATACTAACCATCACGGAAAATGTGAAGTTTTGAGTCCGAAATGAGAAGTACTTTAAACCATTCCACGGTCATATACGATGAGGAAGAGTGTAAATAAAACGATTTAATCAAAAATAGAGGTCCGAAAAGTGGTTATTCTGAAAAAAAAATGAGAAAATTGGCCGAAACTGAATAATTTCGCATACTAACCATCACGGAAAATATTGTGAAGCTTTGAGTCTGAAATGAGAAGCACTTTAAACCATTCCACGATCATATACGATGAGTAAGAGTGTAAATAAAACTGATTTCATCAAAAACAGAGGTCCGAAAAGAGGTTATATTGAAAAAAAATGAGAAAATTGGCTGAAACTGAAGAATTTCGCATACTAACCATCACGGAAAATGTGAAATTTTGAGTTCTAAATGAGAAGTACTTTAAACCATTCCACGGTCATATACGATGATTAAGAGTGCAAATAAAACTGATTTCATAAAAAACAGAGGTCCGAGACAGGTTATATTGAAAAAATGAAAAAATTGGCTGAAACTGAAGAATTTTGCATACTAACCATCACGGAAAATATTGTGAAGTTTTGAGTCCGAAATGAGAATTACTTTAAACCATTCCACGGTCATATACGATGAGTAAGAGTGCAAATGAAAATGATTTCATAAAAAACAGAGGTCCGAGACAGGTTATATTGAAAAAATGAAAAAATTGGCCGAAACTGAAGAATTTCGCATACTAACCATCACGGAAAATGTGAAGTTTTGAGTCCGAAATGAGAAGTACTTTAAACCATTCCACGGTCATATACGATTTGTAAGAGTGTAAATAAAACTGATTTCATCAAAAACAGAGGTCCGAAAAGAGGTTATATTGAAAAAAAAAAATGAGAAAATTGGCTGAAACTGAAGAATTTCGCATACTAACCATCACGGAAAATATTGTGAAGCTTTGAGTCCGAAATGAGAAGTACTTTAAACCATTCCATGGTCATATACGATGAGTAAGAGTGCAAATAAAACTGATTTCATAAAAATTAGAGGTCCGAGTGAGGTTATATTGAAAAAATGAAAAAATTGGCCGAAATTGAAGAATTTCGCATCATCACGGAAAATGTGAAGTTTTGAGTCCGAAATGAGAAGTACTTTAAACCATTCCACAGTCATATACGATGAGTAAGAGTGCAAATAAAACTGATTTCATAAAAAAACAAAGGTCCGAGTGAGGTTTTATTGAAAAAATGAGAAAATTGACCGAAACTGAAGAATTTCGTGTACTAACCATCACAGAAATGTGAAGTTTTGAGTCCGAAATGAGAATTACTTTAAACCATTCCACTGTCATATACGATGAGTAAGAGTGCAAATGAAAATGATTTCATAAAAAACAGAGGTCCGAGACAGGTTATATTGAAAAAATGAAAAAATTGGCCGAAACTGAAGAATTTCGCATACTAACCATCACGGAAAATGTGAAGTTTTGAGTCCGAAATGAGAAGTACTTTAAACCATTCCACGGTCATATACGATGAGTAAGAGTGTAAATAAAACTGATTTCATTAAAAACAAAGGTCCGAAAAGAGGTTATATTGGAAAAAAATGAGAAAATTGGCTGAAACTGAAGAATTTCGCATACTAACCATCACGGAAAATATTGTGAAGCTTTGAGTCCGAAATGAGAAGTACTTTAAACCATTCCATGGTCATATACGATGAGTAAGAGTGCAAATAAAACTGATTTCATAAAAATTAGAGGTCCGAGTGAGGTTATATTGAAAAAAGGAAAAAATTGGCCGAAATTGAAGAATTTCGCATCATCACGGAAAATGTGAAGTTTTGAGTCCGAAATGAGAAGTACTTTAAACCATTACACAGTCATATACGATGAGTAAGCGTGCAAATAAAACTGTTTTCATAAAAAAAAAAAAAAACAAAGGTCCGAGTGAGGTTATATTGAAAAAAATTAAAAATTGGCCGAAACTGAAGAATTTCGTGTACTAACCATCACAGAAATTGTGAAGTTTTGAGTCCGAAATGAGAATTACTTTAAACCATTCCGCGATCATATACGATGAGTAAGAGTGTAAATAAAAATGAATTCATAAAAAACAGAGGTCCGAGTCTGGTTATATTGAAAAAATTGGCCGAAACTGAAGAATTTCGCATACTAACCATCACGGAAAATATTGTGAAGCTTTGAGTCCGAAATGAGAAGTACTTTAAACCATTCCACGGTCATATACGATGAGTAAGAGTGCAAATAAAAATGATTTCATATAAAACAAAGGTCCGAGTGAGGTTTTATTGAAAAAAATGAGAAAATTGGCCGAAATTGAAGAATTTCGTGTACTAACCATCACAGAAATGTGAAGTTTTGATTCCGAAATGAGAATTACTTTAAACCATTCCACGTTCATACACGATGAGTAAGAGTGCAAATGAAAATGATTTCATAAAAAACAGAGGTCCGAGACAGGTTATATTGAAAAAATGAAAAAAAAAATGGCCGAAACTGAAGAATTTCGCATACTAACCATCACGGAAAATGTGAAGATTTGAGTCCGAAATGAGAAGTACTTTAAACCATTCCACGGTCATATACGATGAGTAAGAGTGTAAATAAAACTGATTTCATCAAAAAACATAGGTCCGAAAAGAGGTTATATTGAAAAAAAATGAGAAAATTGGCTGAAACTGAAGAATTTCGCATACTAACCATCACAGAAAATGTGAAGTTTTGAGTCTGAAATGAGAATTACTTTAAACCATTCCACGATCATATACGATGAGTAAGAGTGTAAATAAAAATGAATTCATAAAAAACAGAGGTCCGAGTCAGGTTATATTGAAAAAATTGGCCGAAACTGAAGAATTTCGCATACTAACCATCACAGAAAATGTGAAGTTTTGAGTCCGAAATGAGAAGTACTTTAAACCATTCCACGGTCATATACGATAAATAAGAGTGCAAATAAAACTGATTTCATCAAAAACAAAGGTCCGAAAAGAGGTTATATTGAAAAAATGAGAAAATTGGCCGAAACCGAAGAATTTCGCATACTTACCATCACGGAAAACGTGATGCTTTGATTCCGAAATGAGAAATACTTTGAACCATTCCACGGTCATATACGATGAGTAAGAGTGCAACTAAAACTTATTTCATAAAAAACAAAGGTCCGAGTGAGGTTTTATTGAAAAAATGAGAAAATTGGCTGAAACTGAAGAATTTCGTGTACTAACCATCACAGAAAATGTGAAGTTTTGAGTCAGAAATGAGAATTACTTTAAACCATTCCGCAGTCATATACGATGAGTAAGAGTGCAAATAAAAATGTTTTCATCAAAATCAGAGGTCCGAAAAGAGGTTATATTGACAAAAAAAAAAAAAGAGAAAATTGGCTGAAACTGAAGAATTTCGCATACTAACCATCGCGAAAAATGTGGTTAAGCTTTGAGTCTGAAATGAGAAGTACTTTAAACTATTCCACGATCATATACGATAAGTAAGAGTGCAAATAAAACAGATTTCATAAAAAACAGAGGTTCGAAAAGAGGTTATATTGAAAAAATGAGAAAATTGGCCGAAACTGAAGAATTTCGCATACTTACCATCACAGAAAACGTGATGCTTTGATTCCGAAATGAGAAATACATTGAACTATTCAACGGACATATACTATGAGTAAGAGTGCAAATAAAACTTATTTCATAAAAACAAAGGTCCGAGTGAGGTTTTATTGAAAAAATGAGAAAATTGACCGAAACTGAAGAATTTCGTGTACTAACCATCACAGAAATGTGAAGTTTTGAGTCCGAAATGAGAATTACTTTAAACCATTCCACGGTCATATACGATGAGTAAGAGTGCAAATGAAAATGATTTCATAAAAAACAGAGATCCGAGACAGGTTATATTGAAAAAATGAAAATATTGGCCGAAACTGAAGAATTTCGCATACTAACCATCACGGAAAATGTGAAGTTTTGAGTCCGAAATGAGAAGTACTTTAAACCATTCCACGGTCATATACGATGAGTAAGAGTGTAAATAAAACTGATTTCATCAAAAACAGCGGTCCGAAAAGAGGTTATATTGAAAAAAAAATGAGAAAATTGGCTGAAACTGAAGAATTTCGCATACTAACCATCACGGAAAATATTGTGAAACTTTGAGTCCGAAATGAGAAGTACTTTAAACCATTCCATGGTCATATACGATGAGTAAGAGTGCAAATAAAACTGATTTCATAAAAATTAGAGGTCCGAGTGAGGTTATATTGAAAAAATGAAAAAATTGGCCGAAATTGAAGAATTTCGCATCATCACGGAAAATGTGAAGTTTTGAGTCCGAAATGAGAAGTACTTTAAACCATTCCACAGTCATATACGATGAGAAGTACTTTAAACCATTCCACGATCATATATGATGAGTAAGAGTGCAAATAAAACCGATTTCATAAAAAACCAAGGTCCGAGTGAGGTTATATTGAAAAAATTAAAAAATTGGCCGAAACTGAAGAATTTCGTATACTAACCATTACGGAAAATGTGAAGTTTTGAGTCCGAAATGAGAAGTACTTTAAACCATTACATGGTCATATACGATGAGTAGGAGTGCAAATAAAACTGATTTCATAAAAAACAGAGGTCCGAGTGAGGTAATATTGAAAAAATGAAAAAATTGGACGAAATTGAAGAATTTAGCATACTAACCATCACGGAAAATGTGAAGTTTTGAGTCCGAAATGAGAAGTACTTTAAACCATTCCACGGTCATACGATGAGTAAGAGTGCAAATAAAACTGATTTCATAAAAAACAGAGGTCCGAAAAGAGGTTATATTGAAAAAAATGAGAATATTTGCCGAAACTTAAGAATTTCGCATACTAACCATTGCAGAAAATAATGTGAAGCTGTGAATCCGAAATGAGAAGTACTTTAAACCATTCCACGGTCATATACGATAAGTAAGAGTGCAAATAAAACTGATTTCATCAAAAACAGAGGTCCAAAAAGAGGTTATATTGAAAAAATGAGAAAATTGGCCGAAACTGAAGAATTTCGCATACTTACCATCACGGAAAACGTGATGCTTTGATTCCGAAATGAGAAATACTTTGAACCATTCGACGGTCATATACGATGAGTAAGAGTGCAAATAAAACTTATTTCATAAAAAACAAAGGTCTGAGTGAGGTTTTATTGAAAAAATGGGAAAATTGGCCGAAACTGAAGAATTTCGTGTACTAACCATCACAGAAAATGTGAAGTTTTGAGTCTGGAATGAGAATTACTTTAAACCATTCCATGGTTATATACGATGAGTAAGAGTGCAAATAAAACTAATTTCATAAAAAACAGAGGTCCGAAAAGAGGTTATATTGAAAAAAAAATGAGAAAATTGGCAGAAACTGAAGAATTTCGCATACTAACCATCGCGGAAAATATTGTGAAGCTTTGAGTCCGAAATGAGAAGTACTTTAAACCATTCCACGGTCATATACGATAAGTAAGAGTGCAAATAAAACTGATTTCATCAAAAACAGAGGTCCGAAAAGAGGTTATATTGAAAAAATGAGAAAATTGGCCGAAACTGAAGAATTTCGCATACTTACCATCACGGAAAACGTGATGCTTTGATTCCGAAATGAGAAATACTTTGAACCATTCCACGGTCATATACGATGAGTAAGAGTGCAAATAAAACTTATTTCATAAAAAACAAAGGTCCGAGTGAGGTTTTATTGAAAAAATGAGAAAATTGCCCGAAACTGTAGAATTTCGTGTACTAACCATCACAGAAAATGTGAAGTTTGAGTCCGAAATGAGAATTACTTTAAACCATTCCACGGTCATATACGATGACAATCCAATTCGCACATCTATTAGCGCTTCGACGAATAATTTCCACGACACATTTTGAACTTGGCTTGCTAATTGGCGTATTGTGCTAACTATGTTGTCAAACCTCCAATCGGGGTCGGTCGTCGTTGAACGGATTTGGTTTACTATGTATTCCGCATCCGACTTGAAGACAACATTTCCCATTGATGTTGGATTGCTAACTCAATGCCTTGTAGTAGTGCACGGGCTTCAACCATAGTCGCTCCAAAGTCCATGCTTTTTGTGCTTCTCCCTCCGATTAGCTCTCCATTAGAGTTTCGAGCCACCACACCTATTCCGCTCCTTCACGTCAACATTTCCCATGAACCATCGCAGCAAACGGAGATTGTGTCATTACCTCGTGGTTGCCATGCTGTTATGTTGCCCGAATGAAGGTTGAAAAACATGATTCCGACCCCCTGTCATCCAGATTTCTAAGCTAAACGTTTGCACCATTTCCAGCACGATTCGCAGATTCGGCTTGTTCCTTTTAAAGGACGGGGGTGGGTGAGCTTTGTCACGAAGGCACCGGTAAACTAGTTTTGGGACAGCTACTCCGGACTTCGATGATGGCCACACGAGCTTATCTGGTGTAGTAGTATTTCTTCGGACGTGAATACTGGTATAGCACGACGTTCTTCCTTGGTAGTCGTTGGTTGTATCGGACCTAGGTTCCACACCATTTCTGGTGGCCTAAGTAGTTCAGCCACTCTTAAACTACCACTGACCCAATCACGGTTCAAATCAAGACGAGGACCATTTATATTAGAATCCATGCATCGTGAAAATCCCGTATTGATTCGCCATTCCCGATACGCCAAATACCTTATTGGCCTAGTATATCACTTCCCTCAAGGCTACTAGATCAAGCCCAATAAACTATAAAAATAATAACATAGATTAGACTTACCGTACATCTAATAAAAATTTAAAACAAATGCTAATATGGTTGATTTTAATTAGTCTCTGCTTTTTTTTTTTAATTTTTAAGGAGCCTCCTAAGCTAAGTACTTCTCTTTCTTCAAATATGCAAATTATATCACCATGACTACATAGGCCACCTTGCAAACGAATAAATTTTACTAATCTAAGTACAGAAAAATTTACTCTTTAATTGGTTGGAGTGCCACCAGCTAAATGACAGATAACTTCACTAAGATAAACAATAATTTCTCCCCCTTCCCTATGTACGTGCGTGCGGGCAATCTAGAAAGTGTTTTTATCATTCATCATAAATACTCACCATGCATATACTACAAATTTTCTAAAACAAACAACTTTTTAAACGTGTATTAAGTTAGCAACAAATGAGACACCCCTTAAACATTATGACCCCCAATATATGGTTTTCTCATGCAATATATATAGAGATTGTATAAGAGCTAGGATGATACACTTAGTTGGTTGCACTTAACAGGTCGGCGCGACAGTTGGACCGCACCCATTAGTCAGTACTCGATGACTTCCATTCGTGGACGATAACTAGGTGCTGCTTCGATTCGCGGCGGGTAATGAGCTTCGATTCGCGGCGGGTAATTAGCAGCTTCTATTCGCGGCGGGTAATTAGCAGCTTCTATTCGCGGCGGGTAACTGCCTTCTATCCTGGGAAGATTCTTGACGGGAACAGCTCTTCGATCCGCCACCTGTCCCGGTTCTTGACCATCCAAACGCTCCTTACGGTCCTCCCTCCCGTAAATAGCCCACATAATGACAGACAGCATCACGGATGCGGACACTACTTCTAGTCCGACGTAGATCAACTTGCTGTAACGGGTGAGGCCGGGGCATTGGTTCATGTAAATGTCGTTGAAAACCTGGTGGGCGAATGTGCAGTCTTGCAGCTCCGTCAGGAAAGGAGTATAGTTGTTTAGTCCGTAGCTTACGTTTACTGCAGCCGACATCTGCCCGTAGAATGTCGGGGTCAGCCGTCCCGTTGTCGCGCAGATTCCCGTTCCCGATACTTGACACACGTAACTACTCCATACCTTCATTTACAACAAACACTTACATCAATTAACTATAACATGTAATGAAAAATGTTTAGTTAAAAGTGTCTTTTTTTTAACAACAAGGCAGACTTGTGCGGTCAAAACTAACGGATACACCAAAAATCTACAAAGTGTAAATCAAAAGCCAAATTTGTTCCATAAAAAAACCCTTTTAACCCCAAAAATATAGGGTTAAGAACCTATGAAAGGTCTGAACTATCACTCATGTTAATGGGAGAGGTCTGAAATTTAAAAAGATAATAACGGAGGTCTGAAATTTCAGTTTTGTTGATAACAGCGGTCTCCGTTAGTTTTTTCCGTTAAAACTAACGGAAGTTGGTCACATGCCAAGCATGTGACCGGAAATAAAATAAATTTCCAAAAATACCCTTCTATCAAGTGTGCCCCTCACATGCTTGAAGTGAAAAGACCAAAATGCCCTTAAAGCCACCACGGCTCTACCAACCGTACTCCGGCGACCACCAACCGTACTCCGGTGACCACCACCAAGGCTCCGATTGGGCCCAAATCGGAGCCACCGGCCCCGATTGGACTCCGATCGGAGCTTTTTGGCTCCGATCGGAGTTTTTTTGCTGAGGTGGTGGCCGGAGTCGGGTCACCGGAGCTGAGGTGGTGGTGGCCGGAGTCGGGTGGTGGTGGACGGAGTCGGGTGGTGGTGGACGGAGTCAGGTGGTGGTGGACGGAGTCGGGTGGTGGTGGACGGAGTCGGGTGGCGGTGGACGGAGTTGGGTGGTTTTAATTTGACTTTAGGGGTAAAATTGTCATTTCACATTTCCTTAAATAAGATATTAAATAAAATAAAATATTAAAGGGGCAAAAATGTCATTTCACACAATTCTGTTAAATTTAACCCTAAAAATGGACGGAAAACCTCAAATCAACAAAATTGAAATTTCAAACCTCCGTTATTAACTTTTTAAATTTCAGACCTCCCGTTAACATGGGTGATAGTTCAGACCTTTCATAAGTTCTTTAACCCAAAAATATATGAATGAAAATTGGGAAAAGAAAACAATATATGGGAGGGAGGCTAGGCTAGGCTTACTTGTGTTGCGTTGCTCAAGTCGACTTCTCCATCGGAGCAAGACCGGTGGGTGAAGTTGGAGTGGAAAGGGTTGCAGAGTATGGGGACAAGCGGACCCGACTGGTTCAAGTACATTGTTGGAAAGTTTGGTGAGAAGTTTAGATTAGAGACATTGGTGATGACTTGATTCACCACCTCCACTAGTTGGTACGTTACTTCCTTGCTCCTCATCATCGTCTCTTGTACTGTTTCACTGTCAACGCAAGGCAGGATTTGGTCGATAGCAGTGTTTGCACTCGGGACTTCGATCCACTCATCCACAGCAACACAAGTATCTCCCGCAGCACTACAACATCAACCATTCCATACAACTTAATTACAAAGTTGAATTTGTTGTTCTTATCAAAAGAGACATAAGAAATCGTTGAGTTCTAGAGCTTACTTATGTAAAACGAGGAATGTGCCAGAAAGGATAAAAGTTCCGGCCACGAGTAGCCATCCAACAATCACCAATCTGCAAAATATTTGAACTTTTAAAGATGATTGAATCAACCATGAAGGGAGAACTGTACTTCTGATCTAATGTGCTTACATGTATATAGGAACTTGCTGACCAAGAATTGACAACACTGAACCTCGCACGGATGAAAACCAACAGTCAGAAGTATATTAGCAGAACTAACAAAGGTATTTCTGTCATTTTTAACAGATTGCTTCTTGCAGCTCAGCTTAAGTTCATAATGTTATTATTGGCAATGAACTCAAAGCAGAAATGAAATTAGTGTTTCAAAAGAAGACCAAAGTCCTTACCGAGTCCTACAATTGATATGATAAGCATCACAACTGCAACTATGATCAATGCCACCCTCCTGCAAAATGAACTCATAATCAATCAATCAATAAATCTAATGCTTAGTTAAGAACAGAATCATCCCTAGATTCTTCCTTCTTACACAGAATCCAACAAATTCCTTATGTTTCCGGAACTCTCTGATGTTTGGCTCGCAAGTTCACTTGCAGAAGATTCAATTCTTTCTCCAATCTGATCAATATCAGCCTGGACAGTCTGAGGCACAAAAACTTGATCAACTCCAATCTGCTTTGCAGCTCCAATGTAGCTAGATACTTCGTGAAGCTTGTCCACAGTGCTGTCTGCCTGGCTCACAATATAGTCCAATGCCCCGCTCGTGCTTCTGTGGAACTTCTTCTGACCCTCGTATAGAACGATACATCCAAATCTATAACAAAAGCAGGATGTTAGTGACATTATGTTGAATTTGTTACAGGGGATTAGAGGGGGATGCAATAGTACATGGTGGCAATGGTGAAGAGTATGAGTAGAGTGAGGGAGATTGAATGAGTGGCTCGGGAATATCGGTGATTCAGCCTTTCGCCACAGCAGCAGCACATGAAATTGAGCAGCAAGAGGAATCCAAAGCCGAGGAACCATAATGCAGAAGCAACAAAGAGTGGAGCAGCAGTGAAACCAACAGACTGCCATGATAAAAACACAAATAACTATCTCAATGATGTATTGGAGCCTAAACATAGCCAAAAGCAGGTTCATTGATAAAGAAAATGCTAGTGTCTCTTCAAAATAAGGGATTGGGTCAATACAAACTGAAAGATAAACACAATGTACAGATTTCACCCAATTACATAGCAAATGCCCAGTTTTGGCAACAACAAAAGAAACCAGTTTTTTTTTAATTTGCTGAACAAGAAAAAGGGAAAACACTTACAGCCCAGTAATGGCGATCTTTTAGATTCCAACCTCCAGTGTATCTCTTGAAGCCATCAAGAGGGTCTTTCCTGTAAGTTCTTTCTGGAGCCAAGACAAGCAATGTGTCAATAGGATCGCTTACTGGTCCTTCTCCCCCCACCACTGAAGAGCTCTGGTTCTGGCTTTGCGGTTCCCAACCTGAAAAACCATGAAAAGAAGCTCCATTTGGCATAAAGATTGGAACTTTACCAAAACCCTCCCCAAAAAAAACATTTTTCTTTTCTTTCCCCTAAAAGACATAAAGAGCAGTAAATAAAGGGACCTGGAGCTGGAGGCGACTGAAATGGTGGAAATGAATAAGGGTCTCCAATGGAGTTGGAGGAGATGAATGTTGGTAGAGATGACAAGAAGAAGAACAGGAATGTGGACACAGTGGAGAAGTGCATTATGCTCAAACACATTGAGATGGGGTAAGGGAGAGAAGAGGGTTAGTTAGTGTTGCTACTGTTACTACACCACACTGAGAGGCTCAGTCTTGAGGAGTGAGAAGAGCTGGAGCACACTCTCATTTTGTTTTGCTATTTCTCTCCCACAAATAATTATAATCAGACAGATTCACTCCACAAAGTCTTCCTGGTACCATTTTGTGTTCTCACCCTCCTGTTATCAGAACCGGGACCCCTCCACGGTCCGGTTTGCTTATTTCCGGAGGATGTAAGCGAACCCGGTTCTGAAGTCCGGTTTTCACCGAACTGGCCGGTTTTGGGCGAACTGGGCGGTTCACCGGTTCGCCGGTTCGGACTCATTTCATTAAAATATATATATATATTTTTTAGGGTTAACTTACAGAGAGGCAGGCCCCGGTCCGGACTAAAACCTACAGAAGGGTTAACTTACAAAGAGGCTCTACAAATCTGCATTTTTTTTACCAGAACCGGTCGGACCCGGTTCGGACCGGGTCCGACCGGACGAACCGGGAACCTGTGGCCCTGCCGGTTCAGGCCTCGGTCCGGTTCTGATAACACTGTATCAAACGGTCTCTGTGGATTCATCAAGTTTTTTTGGGTTCAGTTTTGTTTTTTTTTTTTGCCACGTTTTCTTGTTCTGGTTCAAGATCACCTTAATAAATTTTTGCGTAAGTCCACTAAATTAATAAGTGAAGCTTATAAAAGAGTTATCTTTTTCTAACAAAATTGATTAAGATAAGATACTCGGTAATTCTTTTATTGTAACACTAAAAATTATATATTTTCACCCAATAAGTCTAATTTTACCTTATATATTTGTTTCTAAATTCCCAATTTTTTTAGACTACGCAGAAATTTAGCATTTGCAGCCAATGATATGCTATGCTGTGAAATATATGGGGCCCAAAGAACGTGTAAAGAAGAGGTTTTTTTTTAGGCTCTATATCCAAGAAATTGACCTTTTTGACTTTAAACGATTAGGAGGGGGGGGACAAACATGCCCCCCTTCTTCCCTCTAATTAGGGTAATTAGGGGTGAAATCAAAATCCGGTTGGTCCGAAAAATCGGTGAAAACTAAACCGGTCCGGACCGAAAAAACCGAATCCGAAATATTCGATTTGGTTTTTGGTCGGATTTTTTTTCTCTTGTTCGGATTTTCGGACCGGTTCAGATTTTGAGCTTTGAGGACCGAACCGACTGTTATGTTAATTAAATATATATAATATATGTTATATTAATTGATATTAATTAATATAAATAATTAGTTAGCTTAATATAAATTGTAAAAGAGGCACTTTTGAAGATTATTTTTTCTACTTTTATTTTATAATTTATTTAATTATAATAATGAAATTAATTTATCAGTTTGATTTGATATAGTCCATGAAAATGACAAGAATTTATAATGGTAATTGTTAATATTGGATTTTCGATTTAAACCGAAAACCGAACCGAAAAAACCGTACTACTAATGGACGGTTTATTTTTTCTTACACGGTTTTTTGGTCGGGTTTTTTTAAAGAAAAAAACTAGACCAAAAATTTAGATACCGACCGAAACAAACTAAAAACCGGTCCGACCGGTCCGATTTCACCCCTACCTCTAATAATACCATTCCCCGCCTTTTATTTATTTTTATTATTTATTCTGTATAACTAAGCCAGTAAAACTTACTAAGGCCCAATAATCCTATCCTAATGTATGGTGATTTAATTTGGGCTTTTTTCGGCCCATCCATCTTTCTCATGTCCAAGAAAAGGAGCCTTTTATAAACCCTACCATCACCAACCTGTTACTCTCTCTGGTTGGATTTAGGGTTTCGCCGTTAGCCTCCTCCTTTGTCTGAGAGAGCTCTCTGTGTGAGGCGTGAAGAATCTTTGCCATGGATGCCCAGGTCCCTCTCTTCTCTCTCCACACATTATCACTTGAAATTGTGCTCAGATATCTGATGATTTGCTTTGTTGAACTAACTGTTGTTGCAGACGGAAAAGGCGTTCCTGAAGCAGCCCAAGGTGTTCCTATGGTAAGTAGCTAGATCTAGCTTATCTCCCGTGTAAATGGAAACTTAGTGTTTCAGTTATAGTTTCTTGTGGATTAGAAAGTTCCGGTTTCTTAGAACTCCGACTCTCAGTTCGCATTCTGCGTCTAGTAATGGATGATGGTATATGATAGTCTTATTTACAATAATGTAATCATGCTTCAGCTATCGTAAATCAGCTTCATTTAATCAACGGTAAGTATCCCGTAGGGTCGATCATAGATCACGAGGGCTTATGATAAGTTGTAAATGATCATAGATATATCGATGAATTATGAAATGCAAAAACCTTAGTTTTATATGTAGTCTGCTTCGTTTCTCTTTGTTGAATAGTTACGGTTGTGGGTAATATCATTGCTTCCAACTTGAAGTTCTTGGTAAATGGTTGGGATACTGGTCTAAACATCATGTACTGTGAAACTTTGTAGCTCGAAGAAGTCGGGCAAAGGCAAGAGACCTGGCAAGGGTGGAAACAGGTATTACAAGAGCATTGGTCTAGGCTTCAAGACACCAAGAGAGGCAATTGAAGGTAACTAACTATTGCCAAATGAAGTGCTTCCTGAGTTGTTTGCTTTTAGTGATTCTGTCCTGTACACAGTTGATACAAAAAAAAAAAACATAGATACACTCCTAAAGGAATAGAAACTTGTTTTACTGATTATATGACGAATAGTCCTGTTTGGACAACAAGCTTTACAGTAATAAGTAATTAGTTATATGGCTCTCAGTTCAGCATATCAGTGAGGAGACAAGGGTCGAGTAGATTAGCTTGTTACCTAATATTTTCAGTTAGTATATATTTCATCCTAAAATCCCACATATTATCCTATTGAATGACTTGGTTTCCGAAGAATCGTACCTCCATTTAGAACAGAAGAGCATACGATGATATGACTTGCAGAAGCTAGGCTACCCATCTGGAATCTAGATATTTTAACTTATTATGCACCTAAATGTGGTTTGTGGTGGGTAGGTACTTACATTGATAAGAAATGCCCATTCACCGGGAATGTCTCGGTTCGAGGCCGTATTCTTGCTGGAACTTGCCATAGTGCCAAGATGGTGAGGACCATCATCGTCAGGAGGAACTACCTTCACTTTGTGAAGAAGTACCAGAGGTTAGACGAAGTAGTAGTTATATACTTTTTAACTAGTCAGTTTGTTTTATCCTCTATAACTAAAAACTCATTTGTGTAATAGATATGAGAAGCGCCACTCAAACATTCCAGCCCACATATCCCCGTGCTTCCGTGTTAGGGAGGGTGACCATGTCACTATCGGGCAGTGCAGGTAAATTTACATTGTAAAATATCGATATTGTTTCTGTATATATATATTTGTGGCAAAGTTTTGATTTTTGAGTGATGAAAACATGCTTGTTTGTTTTTGTATAGGCCATTGTCAAAGACAGTAAGGTTTAACGTGTTGAAAGTTATTCCTGCTGGGTCTTCTGGTGGAGGTGGAAAGAAGGCATTCACTGGAATTTAAAAAGGATTAGTTCTACTTTTGTTTTCGATGCGCCTTGTTAGTTAAATGTGACAGGAAATGTTCTGTCTTTGTTACCTTGTTTTGGTTAAGACTATTTGATCTTTTTATATAAGTCTTGGTTGCATGCATACTTGCATTACCTACTGTCATTGAGATTTTGTATTTCTTGGAAAACTAGCATCAATTTTAACTTAATTTCTGCCTCAATGGCTGGAAGATTAATATGTTAGGCCTATGTTTTTGATTGAATGGTTAAATGAAGGAATATAATTTTGCTGGTTTACAACCTTTATGAAATCAAAAACCCCAGAAATGAATTAAGGCCGAATTACCAATTTACTAGTCCATTTTTTAAGATTGGGTTTTAACGATTTTTCTAGCTTAAAATGTGTATTATTTTGGGATAAACTGCTTTTTTAAATAAAATAAAATGATATTAACAGGTCTTTTGGTTCATGATGTTTAATAACATTTTGATTTTAGTCCATGATGTTTTTTTTTACCTAGTTTTGGTACCGTATGTTTGCAGATTTTTTCTAGTTTTGGTCTAACCGTTACATTCCGTCCATTTTTTGACATGTTCAAGTCACGTGATCCACTCTAAACTTTAAATTTAGTCCATCTAATACTTTCTTAACTTTTTTTTGTTCAATTTAGTCCCGAAGTTTCAAAATTGACCACAATTGGACAATATGTCCAATTGAATTTTAAAACTTCAGGACTAAATTGAACAAAAAAAAAAGTTAGGAAAGTATTAGAGGGACTAAATTGAACAAAATTGAAAGTTTAGGTTGGATCACATGACTTGTACATGTCAAAAAAATGGACGGAAATATAACGGTCGGATCAAAACTAGAAAAAATCTGCAAACATATGGTCCTAAAACTATGGAAAAAAAAAAAAAAAGCATTATGGACCAAAACCCAAAAATAGTCAAACATTATGGACTAAAAGACCTGTTAACCACTTAACTACTCTGGATCTTTTGGCATTCACAAGCACCATGACAATGAATCACCATAGACAACACCAAGAAGAATAAAAGACAAGCTGTGACCTTTTACCATGTAAGCATGCATTCATGACCTATCTACAAACCTCATTACACTGGAACATACCTGAAGTTTACTTACTATGTATAAACAAAAATTGGCAAGTAAATAAGCGTGCAACTCTCCATCTAGTCCTAGCCCGTCGCTGTTAATACGAATAACAGAAACTCTGTTATAGCCATTTTTGTACATTCAATACTCTACGGATAGAGGAATGCCCAGATAATCTATCCACGACCTTCTTTCTCTTTACCGACCGCTCTGTTTTCTTTTCACCTGCTGCATTGCTTCATTCATTAAACTCCAGTCCTCAGTTTGTTAAAAAGTATTTGTAACTCCACTTCATTCTAGACTCCATTTATTTACTTACCGCTTGCGTTTGGTCTTCAACACAGAAGTGGAAGCATCAGCAGCAGCAGATGAAGAAGAAGGATTAGTATGCCAGTTTCTCTTTCTTTGGTTGATGAACCAATTGTTAACTTGCTTCACCTCCAAACCCGTCTCTTCAACCAGTCGTGCTTTATCCTCTTCCTACCATATACATACACAACATCCATTTCAATCAATCATCTTAATGGGTTTCTAAAAGGAAAAGTTTTGATTTTTTTACAGTAGGATAAGGCCACTTTGAATGTGATTGCCACCACGCCTTCAACACCGAGGTGGTGTCTCCGGGAAGTTTTCCAGCCCTTCTCTTTCGCATTATTTCCTCCCTTATATCCACTATCTTCTCCTTATAATCCTAATTCAATAACATTACTGAAACGATTAAATTTCAAATCAAAGAAAGAATGCCTGTTGAATAAATCCATTTCTGCAGTTACCTGTTTGAGTTCATGCTTAAGCTCATGCCTCACACGCTCCATTAGCGACCTCTCACTCTCTGTTAAAACAAGGGGACCAAACCCCATGCTGTCTGAACAACAACCATCTATACTTGCTGGATCGAATAAGTTGGCATCACTGTCATCTTCATCATCTGACATTGTTGCCCCTGTGCTTTCACATGAAGGAACACCTGTTCATTCATGCATAACACTTTGTTCATAAAAACTATATTTTTCTTTGATTTATTCAGTCTATCATACTTTTAGCATCTGCAATTATTGAGACTGTAGGTTTAGGAGTCTATGTAGTATGTATGCAACCAACAATAACAATTTGCCATTCTTATATTGGATACCAAGCTCGGGAAAACTTCATCACAGAAGCAAAAACAAGAAAATATCCGAGCAGAGATCCAAGACTGAAGAGAGAGAGATGAATTACCTCCTGTTAAGCTCTGTAATAATTGTTCAATCTCCCAGCAAGCCATTACTGCTTCCATGGCATGGACACGAACATGTTGCTGAAGTTGTTCTTTGAAGGAGCACAGCAACAATACATAATGTGTCTGCAAAATGTTACAACAAAAACTCCATAAATTCATTTTCAAAGAAAGAACTGCACAAATTATCTGCCAACTAAAAGTTATAGTCTTTATCAAGTCAACTCAGAGAAATAATTTTCTTTCAGAATGCTTACTAATTGAGTCATCTATGTGTTGTTCCTTACAAACACTTAATATCTTTTTGCAGGAGGTTGTGGATCATCAGCCCAGAAATTACAGATCTCAAAGCATTTGAATGACCAATGCAATAATAATTTGTATCTTCAATCCAAATCCCAAAAGATTGAGCCACCAAAGTGTACACTTTAGAAAAAGTAGTAAATCCTAAAGAATCAAACAATAATCAACTAACAAGACAAAACCATTTTTGCTATTATATATATATATATAAAATATTATTCTATAATATCCAATTCTTGTTGTTTACTTTACTAACCAAGAATTGGCCGAGCTCCTCATCGTCCGCCTGATTGGCGCCTCCCAGAGCGGAGTACTTAGCCACGATGTGCTGCGACTGAGCCAATTGAGCCTCAATCGTCGGAAGCTGGTCCACCGGCGTCGCAATTCTCAGGCATGCCACGTGGGCGGACAGCAGCTGCCCGTACAGAGGGTGAGCGAGGATCTCCACTTTGTGCTGCCAATTCAGCGCCCGATCCTCTCCTCCGCCGCCGGCACCGTCCGTTTCTTTGTCGGCCTCGTTACTGCCGCCAGGGTTGAGGAAGCTGGTGCCGTTGGAGGAGGGGGTCTGGTTGCTGATTAGAGCGGTGTTGAGCCAGCTGGGGGCGGCGGCGGCAGATGAGTGGAGGTTGTCGGTTACAGAGGTAGTGGGGGCGGTGTTTTCCGGGAAGAGGTGGGAGAGATGGTGGTTGTGGAAGGCCATGTAAAGTTGGTTGATAGAGAAAGGAAGAGAGGTTAACGATATAGACAGGCAGTGGTGGTGATGATGATTAAAGGTGAATTCAGGGCAGGGTTAGGTGTAAGAGAGAAAATTATTGTTTGTATTGCGTTCTACGCAAGAAGAAGAAGACGTCTATAGACTCTATACAGAGAGAGGAACTGAATTTACAGACAAAAGAAAGAAAGGACCACAACACCACTACAAGACTAGAGACGCCTGACGGGACATGCCACAATACACACCGAAAGGTAGGTAGTGATTTTAATATTAAACATTCCATAATTATAAATAATATAATGGTAAATAATTGTATTTTTTGCCATTCATATTATATACATGGTTTGTTTAGTTTTAGTTTGAGAATATAATTAGTAAAACTAAGATCTATCTATCATTAAAATGTTAGGATTGCACTTCACCTTAACGTGTGTTAATTTGGATGGATGCACGTCTCACATTACATCAACATTATGTTTTTGACAAACCAAATGATTTAATCTGACATTACACTCCTCATTACATTGTTGATTACGTACCAACTCGTTGGGTCACAACATTATAAGTAATCTCACATTACGTCTATCCAAACGCCCCCTAACAAAATATCCAAAATAATGTGCCAAACTTCACGTGATAATTAACTATTGATTAGTCTTTCGAACGTGTAGAACTCAACATACCCATTTTGAAAGGGACTACTTTTCAACGCGTAGAACTTTTGTCAAAGCACCACTGACAAAGTGAAGGACAAAGTCTGAACAGACCAAAATTACGCCAAATTCGACTTATGGAATTTAAAAAAACAGCCAAGTATCATATAATAATAATAATAAAAGAAATTAGATTAGATTGGAAATGTCAAAAATCCACAAAGAATTATGAGAACCCCTAAAAAGAAGGAAAGAAACCAATCAATGGAAGTAACAAAGGATTACCCCCAAGCAAAGCAACCAACACTGATCTCCTCTTCTTCTTCTTCCACTCCTCCACTAATAGATAAGCTCCTCCATTTATATCTTTGGTCTCTCTATCTATATATCTATCAAGGTTTGTATTTGCTTCACCAAACAGTGTGCATCATCCACCATCCATCATAATATACAAGAATCTTCTTCTTCCTCTACCGAAAACGCAAGACTTGAGTTTTACCATTATTATGCATGGAATTCTTCTGAGTAATCTTCTCCGTTTGGCATCAGATTAAGGTCAGGCAACATAACATATCCACTTTCCTGCTGCTGCTGCTTCTTCTTATTCAGCAGCACTTGAGACTCTGGAACGGAAACAGCATTGTTCAAAGTGGTGCTGTATTTGTCTGTTGTTGTACAAGCACCAACCAAGTCCAGCTACCAAAACAATTATTAACATACACAAGATTCAATCTCCATAGTTACGACCACAATCAACTAAACATTATGACCAGGATTGTATAGAACTGAATCTCACCTTCATCTTCTTGTTGATCAAGCTCTCATTTCTAACTGCTCTCTGCTCATCATTCAAACATGCATTCTTCCCAGTCATCATTTCCTCCTCTTCAAGTAACCGTGTAGGCGTCCTCTTAGTCACCACCAACATCCCCTCCTCCTCAAATGACTACAAACAAGAGAAACCGCCAAGATTAACACATCACCAAATACATGTATTATTCATTGGTTTCTAACAACATGAGATGAGAGGCATCGGGCTAGAATTTAATACCTTTTTTCTTCTACGTCTCGATTTAATGGTCGCTGGGCTAACACACTCATCATTTGAAGCAATTCTCTGCACCAAGTAAAATCACCCACCACCAAGTCAGCTACAATACAGTCTTTTAAAAATACAACGCATATGACAAACAATGGACAAGGCTACTGGGCTGCAAATAAGCAAACCAAATCCACACCTACCCAATAAGAAAATACATTATTATTTATCATATCAATAACAACAACAGCCAATTCTTCTTTTAACTTAGTGCATTAATGGGTTGGACCGGAATTTGTCAAGGGTGTCAGCTGAGCAATTGCCAGTATGGATAAAAATAAAACAAAAGGGCTCTCTCAACTCAAAATAGTTGCACCACCGGAGCAAACAAAGAAAAGAGAATCACGAACTATATTTCGCTGGGTCCCTGTCAATATTCAATAGGCATCAAACGCATAAGTGGCTTTCGTTTGATTTTTAATCCGACCGTGTTTTCATATCTCAGGGACCAGGGCAATCGTATAGACATGAGCCAGCCACAAAAAATAATTATCAACTTCGCTGGTATACCCCCCCCCCTTCCTTTCACACAAGTGTGGGACAGTGGTATGGGCACGAGGTACATAATAATGCTCGTCATCCAGATGGCAGATATATTAGGTCTGAATCTCACGTGACTTTCCAATACGGTGAGCTTCCAGGTGTATGCTAGTCCAGCAGCAGTTTCGCTTTCCCCACCCAGCTGGCCAACTTAATCAAAACTCTATCTCTATCAGGATTCAGGCATCAATTTTTTTGTAATAATATGCTGCAAAAGTTTTAACTCGAATGCAAATCCGATAAATACTCGATTGAATCAAAAGAGCCACCCAGCTTTTTGAAGGCCAAACGCCGACAATCTTGAACGGTAGGGGCACGAGACACCCCCAGAGTAGGAAGGAATCATTTTAAAACTTTGGGCTTTTATGTGCCGACAAATTGTAAACGCTCTGCGCTGCCATTCAATCAATTGCAACTTCTCCAATTTGCATGAGAAGGACCGCGACAGAGCTATAGCCGACAAGCTGAGTCAGAAGAGAACGATGTAAGGGTTCCACAGAAAACCAAACGCGCACCTGGGGCTAGCACACAAGGAAGCCCAGTTCCACTACCGCATGCATATGCAATGCCACACAATAATCATCAATCATCGAAGAAGTAGCCAAAAAACTTATAGCTGAAGGTAATTATTGGTTGTAGCTCGCCTTGACGAACCGGCTCATCTGGGCTGTACTTCCGATCCCCTCGAGTGGAAGGCGGATACGGAGGAAGGAAGCTTCCTTAGTACTCCAAATTGACCATTTTATATATATATATAAGGAAAATAAGAGTGTCTTTTAAGTTTTAGCCAGAGAATAACTGGAGATTTTGACAAATACAACATAAAGAGCTTGCAATAATCTTGGACTGGAAAATAATCACTATTAAATATGATTATTTAATAAATTAATAAGGAGGTTAAAAAAAGAAAAACAGATAGGGAGCAAACGGCAAGAAGAGAACGTGAGTCCAATTCTTCTCGGTTTAGATCCGATGGTCAGAGAGGTCACGTGAAAGGAGCCTCCGTTACAAGAACTGAACAGAGTAGGCGCATTTGAATCAAAAATTGAATAAACAATACGATTACGTCGCGCAGCAGACAACGTCGCAGATCCGACGTCCTCACCGTGGCGGCCGCTCCTCGGCCGCTAAAATCACAGACAGAGGTACTGAAGACTGATTCGTTCCAGACACATGAAGAAGGGCTAAGAAATTTGCTCAAATTTTTCGTCTCCGGATTCTTAGATACGGCAGACTGAACGGTTTACGTCGATTCACAAATCTGAGATTGTTACGTTAGGCAACCTCCAGATTCTGCTTGAACGTGAAACATTGATGAAAGAAGGAGAAAAGGAAACAGAAATCTCAGGAACATCTGAAGGCCAGACTCGGAAAATCGACGTTAAATGGTTGAATCTCATAAGAGAGAGAGACAGAAAGATGAGATGGATGAAAAAACCGTAATCAAACGCGCACAGGAAACAAGCTATTATCTCTACAAAAGGAGAGGGAGCGAGAGATAGATGTACCTTGGATCTGGAAGAGCCGCATCCAGGTAAATCGGTGTCGTCGAAGCCGTCCGCAGTGCCTGAGGAAGAAGTTGTGCCTGTAGTCCACGAGAGTGGAGTCTTTGGGCTATTTCTCCTGTAATCAACTCCTTTTATGGGGGAACAAGTGAAGGCCAGCCTAGACCTCGGATAGCGGACTCCCCACCTTGGCGGCGGCAAATCGACAGCCGCCACAGCCGGCGCGTGACCCTGCTTGATCCGCACGAGAAGCTCCGCCACCATCGTGTCCTCCGTCATCGCCGCCTTCAGCCAGCCGTCCTTGACCACCATATTGTCCAGAAGCCGGCAATCTAACAACCGACGCGATTTAGCAGGAAGCTTTCTGAGCACCTTGTTCTGGAGAGGGAGAGATTTGTTGAAGGAGAAGTGACGCAGGGAGATAAGGAGAGGGTTTATATATGAGAGACTAGGAGAGCAGAGTTCTCTTCTTCTCTAGATAGTTAATGCTATGACCATGAGGGACGCACAAATAATATAATATAATATAATATAATATAATATAATATAATATAATATATTAGTTAATAAATAAATGCTATATATATTGATGACTGACACGATAATGGAGAAACAAGTTGGAGCCAGACTCTGCGTACTTTCTCTATATATATTCGAAAAATTGCATAATGCACCGCAGACTTAGACCACAGTTACGACTTGCACCTTAAGTAAATTAGGCAAATACACTATTAATGCTTTAATATGAATTCCCAAAATATGTCAAGTGACCCAACTAATTCTCAAGTTAGGTTTTTATTAAATTAATTAATTTTTATAAGTTTTTTTATCTATATTTTTTACTTTTAATTTCAAAGTTTTCATTTTCTTACAATTGAGCCTAAATTGAAATTAAATACTAATAAGTATGAAAGAAAATTGAAAAATTAAGAATATTAGATGTAAAAGTTATATAGTAAAAATGAATATATTAATAATTCTAAAAATGAATTTAAAAAAAAATTCTAAAAATGTTATATAAAAATTAAAGAAACTAAACACTCGCGAAGACTTTTTTAAGTATGAAAAATAACGCTAAAAGTGTACATGCTAATGAAAAAAATCATCTAAAATTTATAAAATTATTGATTTAAAAAAAATAATGGATAGACTAATATAAATTTAAAAATTCAATAAAATAAATTTAAGAATTAATATTAGTAAGTATATTTTTTAATACTATTAATGAGTAATATAATTTTTTTTTCAAAACTTATTTATTTTAGTTTTTATCTTTTAATTTAAAACAAATTTAAGAAGTGAAATCTACACAAAAGAAATGTTTATCTATTTTTTATGTACATTTTCATCATTTACCTTAATTAATTTCTTTTCTTTTCATTTTTTAAAATTATTTTTTAATTTAATATCATTTATTTTTCATATTTTTTGTATTATATTTCGGCTTAGATTCACTTATAACAAAATGTAAATTTTGAGATATAAAGTAGAAAATAACTATGATTAAAAAAATAGAAAAACTTAGTTCGTGAATTAATTTCTGAAAAAGTCTAGTTTAGGGTTTAAAGTCTAATTTAATGAATTGACGTATTTGGAATTCCTGTTGTCCTATCCACTATATATATATATATATATATATATATATATATATATATTTGTATTCTGCTCTGATATGTGTTAGATTGCAAGTGCACAATTTTGATAGTCTATTAATAGTTTTTTTTGTTAAAAATGTTGGTGGTTTGTATTACTAGGGGTGTAAACGAGCCGAGTCGAGTCAAGTATCTGGTAAACTCGACTCGACTCACTATACTCGAGCTCGAACTCGGCCGAGCTTCAATTTTTCAAGCTCGAACTCGACTCGATTCGATACTCGGTGAGTTCGAGCTCGGCTCGACTCGGCTCGATAAGTTTAAAATAAAATTAAATAAAAATGATGCACCTTAGTTTGAGTTCGAACTCGACTCGATTAGTCTTTTAGCTCGAGCTCGACCTCGAACTTGACTCGACTTGAATTGAATATACGTATATATAATATTATATAAAGTTCGAATAAACTCGAGCTCGAACTCGACTCGACTTGAATATGCAAAATAAAAAAGCTCGATTAGGCTCGCAAGCCTCTCGAGTCGAGTACCAGTGAGCTCATACTCGGCTCGACTTAAAAAAAAAACTCAACTCGAGCTCGTCTCGACTCGAAATTTAGCGAGTCGAATTCGAATATTGACCGAGCCGATCTCGAGTAGCTCACGAGTAGCTTGACTCGTTTACACCCCTATGTATTACTGATGTAAACAACCAACTAAACAATGATAATGTTTCGTGGCAGTAAAAATCTATATCTATATAATTCTGGAAAATCTTATACAATCTTGACAGTTAAGCTTTTAACACAACATTTATCTTTCATATGTGTTAAAATCATGACATGTTATTGGTCCATATCAAATTTGATAAGTTACATCATCGTTTCACCTCCACATGTAACTATAGAAATTAAGCAAAGCTCCATATTGTATTTCAAGAGCCGTTTCATTTTTAAGTTGGTAAATTAGAGTTTTGAACTCCATACAAAAGGAAAATGCAATATTTCACCCTAACAAATTAATTTGGAGAAGTGCACTAAAATTTGGTATTTAGAAATTACAATAATTAAAATATATTTTAGCTTATATATATAGATAAATATTACTTCCATAAATTTTATAAAAAAATAAAGAAAAGAAAGAACAAATATAAAATTCTACATGTTAAAATACACTAAGTAATTTAATGAAAGAAATAGATTGTACTAAATATATTCTTTTCGAATGTTCGAATATATTTTTATATATATAATAATTTTTTGTTGCCAATATATAATAATTGGTTCATTTTAAAATTTTAGAAACATAAAAATCGAATTTAAAAGCAAAATATAATATTTAATATATGACTATTTATTTTTATACATAATCTATATCTATCTATAATATAATTCTAATGAATTTAACCTTCAGCAATGTCAAATGATATCCATCGATGGTACATCTCGACCTCTTCTTCAAAAATCGTACATGTGCAATCGTCGACTTTGCTTCTCCTTCTAACTTGAGGAATTTAATGTTGAATGCTTGGAGAATGCATGGGGAATGGATCTATATCAATTAAGATTGGCAAGGATTTTGATGTCTGTCTTTTGTTCAACCATGGTGTGATCGAGGCAACAAAAACTTGAAGCTTCAGAAAAAGAGCAAAAATGCATGTTCTTACCAATTCTTCAACAATGTTTGTTTTTCTTCTTAATTTATTTGTCTTTTACACTTATTATAAAGCTATGATTTAAATGTGCAATATATACTCTTGATTTTGAATCAGTGAATCAATCTAAATTTTCCATAACATGTAAATTTGCACTTGTAGAATTAGCATACATTAATTATAATGTATTTATCATAAGTCTAGATTTTTCAAAATTTAATTTTAATTTATAATTATAACATGTACATATATTAGTTGGTAATTTTAAAAGTTTAAATTATTACAATATTTCTAATATGTTATATATCATTAGAAAAAATTGCTAAAAAATATATCATTAGAAATAAAAAACGTCACATATATTTGAATATTATAGATATAAGTTTACTTTGTCAATAGATATAAATATATTTATATTCATCATCATGCCAATACTTTTTTAAGTTGAATGCGATCCTTTCAAGAAAATATTCTTATATGTTTTCAAATAATTATTATATTTAAAAAAAGTATAAACATCTTCCTATAGACTTTTAAGTTAGACTAAAATGTTTATGTACTAATTTATTATATATTATTATTTGTTCCAAAACTACCAGATACATGAATAAAAATGATATTACTGATTTACTGTCTGTCATTATAAAAATAAAAAGTTATATAAAGTAGATGGTAATACTTAAAAAAAAGTCATTATTTAGAATAGTTATTATGATAGTGTCAGCATATTAATGACCATATATATATTTAACATTTAAAATTGAGTATGGTAAGTTAGAATAGATAAATCAAATTAATATCATATTTAATAAATAAAAATTAGGATGACATCATTGTATTAATTGATAATTAAGTAATACTTTTCCATATTAAGTTAATACCAAATAAAAAAAGTTAATACCAAATAAAAAAGTGTAAATGTAATAAACTTTGGATGACTGAATTTTTTATATTAACTAATATATATTTAAATAAATATTATGACTAATTCAATATATATACTTAAAGAAATTCTTCAAATACACTAAAGAACGTATGTACTAATTTATTAGATATTATTAGTGTAATTAAGCATATAACAGATCCACGTTGTTAGATGTGATATTGCTAATAATTATTATAAAAAAATTCTTTAAATTTTAGGATGAAAACAATTTAAAAATCAAATAAATAATATTATTAAGAATAATTATGGCAATGTCAGTATACTAATGACCATATATGTATATCGCACTTTTGGGATGGTAAATAGAATTAATACAATAGGTATGATCAGAAAAATAAGTTATATATATTTGAATATTATAAAGTTAGGTTTACTTATAGATATGAATATATTTAAATTTTTCATCATATAAGAACTCTTTAAGTTGAACGTCAGTCAGAAAAAATATTCTTATCTGTTTTTAAATAATAATAATATGAAAAAAATTGTAAACTTATTCCATATACATTTACGTTGGACTAGAACACTTATGTGCTAATTTATCATATATTATTGGTTCCAAAACTACTCATAGATGAATCAATATATATATCCAACAATTATATAAATAAACATTCTTACCGCGCGTTACAACCTACTATATAATAAACATGAAAAAAAAACTATGAATTTTTTTTTAATTCAAATGTTTACGAAGATGAACACATTACACAAATAAAAAAAGGTAATAACCAAATTGCTAGATATTTGACTCAATTACAAATTGCTACTTGATCTTTCATTTTTTTAAATTGACTATCCGAACTTTCAATTTTTGAATAAATTGTTACCTATGTTTTAATTTTTGACTAGTCAGCGACTCCATCTATATCCCCTGTCAAAAAATAAGGGAAGATCGGAAGTCGAGAATCTAGCTAGCTATACAGCGGCGGACAAGTCAACCGACCGGGGCTCCAATCTTCTTCAAGCAAAACATGGGTATCGGAACAGAGCTCGGCCGCGGAGACACTATAAAGAACGACGTCCCAGCAAAGAAGCTTTCAACGTCGCCGTATGTGTTTGACTCTTTCTCCGGCCTATTAGAAACTCCTTGGGGCTGGGGAGCAGCGGCGACGGCGGCGGCGTCTATTGGGAGCTCCGTCGCGGTTTCTTGGAGCTTCTCTCCGCGTTTAAGGATCCTAACTTGACCCATATTGAGGTTTTTTACATCTGGAGCCGGTGACCTTCTCTGGTGGTCGGGCTGGCCACGTCCGGCCGGTTTTGGTCCCGAGACGCGGCGGCGGTTCTTCCTTCGCGACGGATTTAGTGTCGGCGCCGCCTGATACTGGAAGCAGTGCTGTGGGCTGGCTACGGTAACCGTCATCTTCCAATTAGCTAAACCTAGCGCTCTTGTATTTGTAGAGATGGAAGTGAGATAATTACGGGAATTAATTATTAAGGGGACTTTATAGTTTATATAGAGGTAGGTGCATGGTGGATATTATTGTCGGTTTTAGTTAGCTTCTATATACGTATATATCATTATAATCATAATTGAATACATATAAATTATATAATAATTAGTATGGATGTGGCAAGGCAAACAAAAATATACATATATTAGTATGAATATTAGGCAATAGATAGATAGATAGATAGATAGATAGATAGATAGATAGATAGATATATATATTTTAAACATTGCATTTTACATCTCAACTTCATATATTTACGAATTGGCCCCATTAGTTTGTTTTGTTAACCTATCTGATTCATATGGGATGATAATTGTAAGAAAAAACCGAAGGGTGATCAATACGGCCAATATATGTGTATGTTCTTGATATATATATATATATATCCAAAGTTAATTCATATCCGCTTGCAGCAGGTTCCAATAATTTAGGACCATATCATCCTGATTCAGGGAAGGCAACGGGGCGGGTCGGGGCGGGTTTTTGCAGCCCCGGACCCGCCCCGCGGGTCGGGCTGGCTGACCCTGCCCGGGCCAAATGGGCCTTTCGGGTCGGGTCGGGTCAACAATCCTGTGGGTTGACACGCGGGGCCCCGACCCGCCCCGTCATATGAACAATTTTTTTTTTTTTTTTTTAAACTTTTCAATATTAAATACAATTTTTTTTTTGTCAAAATATTACATTATATATAAATTCAAAACATAAATCTAACATCAATCAAATATAAACAACATACACATCAAATTCATTACAAATACAAATTTAAATCCAAACACCAAATTAACAAATCCTAATAATCTAAATATAAATCTATTTGGTCCATGTTATTTATATAGGTACTATATTAACCATATTTTTTTATTAAATGTTAGATCATATTAACATAAAAAAATTTTAAAAAAAAAATTATATACATATGGATTTCGGGGCGGGACTACGGGGCCCCGGGTCTCTAGACCCGGACCCGCCCCGCCCCGAGCCCGACCCGCCCCGGACCCGACCCGTGACCCGCGGGTCGGCGGGTCAAAACCGGGTCGGGTCCCCGCGGGTCAGCGGGGCCCCGAGACCCGTTGCCATCCCTAATCCTGAAGGAGCACAAAACCTTATGCGCTTGTAAATGTGGGTGAAAAAAACATACGGTAGCAAAATGAAAAAAAACATATGGTAGCAAAACAAACTTCAGTCAAACATTGGTACTAGAAGTACATTTAATCCTAAATACTTAAAACAAAATAATATTGGCACCACATTCAAAGTAAATGGCTTCCATTCTTACTAACTCGTTCACTGACCTTAACCATTCAAGCTAACACCACTCATAACCCTCCTCATTCACAAGCAGCTTTATCTTTTAGAGTGAACATCATCTACCACAAACATCCCTCAATTCTTCTCATGATATTTCAAAATGCAACAAAACACTGTTCAAATCACCAAACATCACCATCTTCTTCTCTAACAGTAACAACAAGATCAGAAAGGCAAACTAATAATCTCCAAGACTGAAAATTTAACCTTGTATTAATTAAACAGCAAACAATTAAGTCGGCCTAGGGGTCGCCCACTCGACACGAAGGATGAGATTGTCATAACCATATCCATTTAGCTTGTTGATAGCCCTCTGAGCATCCTCCTTGTTCATAAAGTTGACAAAGCCAAAACCTCTGCTCAACCCAGTCCTCTGATCAATAGCCACATAGGTCCTGGTCACCACCCCAAAAGTTCTGAACAGTTCGTTCAAGTCACCCTCCGTTGTGTCCTCAGAAAGGTTGGTTACCCGAACAGAGTTCTCATCGTTTCTTCTCCTCATTTCAGTTCCAGTTCTCTCTGCACCTGCCCTCATGCTTGGAGGGACATAAGCCGCTTTAGCCGTTCCTCCGGCAGAGGTGGGTCTGGCAGCATCTGCTCCAGAGGGCTTGTCTACAAAGGATTCAGGTGGTGTGGCCAGGTCCTTGTAGGGGCATCTCGATGTCCAGTGATCACCTTTCTTCCCACAAGTTCTACACACCATCAGAGAACCTCCCTTTGTAAGCTGTGCCAAGCTATCCCCAGCTGCCTTTGCCTCATCTGGTTTTGAACCTATCAATGTCAAATAAAAATAGCTAAATCAATATCATCCTTGCTGCAACATATTAGAAGGAAAGCCAGTAACTTTCATTAAAAGACCCAATTCAAAAATAGCTACATCAGTAACATCCTGCTATAATCAAGACTCACAAGAACATATCTTAGAAGGATAGTCAGTGATTTTAATTTAAAGATCCAATTCAGCAAATAAGATAGGTTTTTCTTTTGAAACTAAACTATATCCACTATCAATGGGAACTGATAGCAGCAAAGCAGTAAGCATCTCGATTGCTCTATAACCCAATAATAGTATTGGGAATACATATCCATGTTCAGTACCATGCTAATTCTAGTCTCCAAGAACCATCAGAAGAAAAAAATCAATGGATTAACGTTTCAACTTTTAATATTAGACTACTAGCAATAAAAGAAGAATGGAAATAATTCATTGGATAAGGAACCAAAAATGTAGAGCAGTTCATATTTTGAGAAATACTTTATATTGCAGCAAGACAATCTAGAATGCTCTATAGTTGACAATTAGTTTGGACCAAATCATCACAAAGTTTGGAAGACTGATCTATAATAACTAGATTTCACAAATTGGCAACCAAGATCAAACAAAATTCTCCACTATATGAATCAGTGAGAGAAATTGTCAGGATAACTTAGAAGATCTATTTTTTTTCGATTTTGACAGGTACATACCAAATTGCAAATACAGCAATGCAAAACAATAAAACATGTATAAAAAATACTATCTCTCCAGCAATATAGAAAACAGATAATCACTTTGTTTGTGAATGGAAAATCTATCAACAGTGTCGACTGAAACTGAATAAACCTAGATAATATTAGAGCACAGCGCATAGAAAAAGAAATCAAACCAGCAGCTCTAGGCCTTTCCAGGACGATCTCCTCAGTAGAAACCATCGTGAGTCTGGCCCCGACATCCTCGTGGACTGCATCCCCAAACTTGGCCCAGTTCCGGCGCTCCATAGCACTCTTGCTGAGCCTGAGCTTGGCCAGTTTCCTCACACGAGTGGTGGTGGTGATCCTTACCTTGTTGCCGTCATCATTGAATTTGTACTCGATCACCTTTTTGATACCGTTCTCGTCAGGGCCAATCACTTGGCGCGGCGGCAGGAGAAAGTCCAAGTCCTCGCCATCGTCCTCATCGAGCTCGCCCCACCGGAGCTTACTGGGATGAGCGGCCGCAGCATTCACCATCGTTAGGAACCAAATCAGCTGATACCAACCTAAGAGGAATTCGAGGGTGGGAGTGAAAAAGAGATCTGAATCGGTGGATAGATAGAGAACAAACTGAGAGGCAGACGGAATACAACCAATACATACACACCCCCAGTCGATTAACCTAATGGGCTAAAACATCAATTTGGGCCCAGCAGATATAAAAATCACTATGGGACTTCATAGGCCCATTATTGGGTTCACAAGGTAAGCCTAATTTCATCATAGAGCACACTAAAGCCCGCCCGTCCCGGCCCGAGACCCCTAGAGCACAGTTAGTGACCCGCCCAATTTTTAATAGGATTAATTTTTACTTAAAAGTGAACTTAATTTTGTAAAAAAACCAAACCTAACTTTTTGTATTTGCAAAAAACAAACTTAAAGTGCAAACTACGTTGTTTTTTATATTAAAAGTTAAAACACCATATATTAAAACTTAAAAACATCCAATTGGAGCTTTAGGGTTTTTGGGTTTAGGGTCACATGTTTGGCATACTACTTTCCGCCCCGGCGACCACCACCACCACCCCGACTCCGGCAACCACCACCCGGCTCCGGCGACCACCACCCCGACTCCGGCGACTGCCAAAAAAGCTCCGATGGTTGCCGGAGCCGTGGTGGCTTAAAGGGTATTTTCGTCTTTTTAGGTCAAGCATGTGAGGGGCACACTTTGGTCGGATGGCATTTTTGGGTTTTCAGTTTATTTTCAGTCACATGCCAAACATGTGACCACTTTCCGTCAGGTTTAGGGTTTCGGGTGACCACTATGTGGCTCCGATCGGGGCCGCAGAGCTCCAGATCGGAGCTTTTTTGGCGGTCGCCGGAGTCGGGGTGGTGGTCGCCGGAGTCGGGTGGTGGTTGCCGGAGTCGGGGTGGTGGTGGTGGTCGCTAGGGCGGTGGCCGGAGCCGTAGTGACCTTAAGGGCAAAATTAGTGTGCATGGGTATTTTATATATTTCACATTTCATTAATTAAACTGATAAATTCTATAATAATTGCAAAAGGGTAATTTTGTCATTTCACGTGGTTCCGTTACATTTAACAGAAAATTTGGACGGAAACCCGAAAAAAAACACAAACATGAAAATCCAGACCCTTAATAATACCATTTTTCAATTTAAACCATTTTTGGTAACATATGCAAACATTCATACCCCCTATTGTGTGCTTAACCCAAATAATAAACTATATAATATCATCATCATGTGGATGATGTTGTGGGTTCAATGAACATTAGCTGCAAAGGCATGTATATATATATATATATAAGGCAATTCAGCATCCAATGAAATTGTCTAGCAAGAAACAAGAAACACTGCCTTAATAAAGAAAGTTATCATGTGGTTTCGGTCCTAAACTAAGGAAGCATATAGTCAGAAACAGCAGCCGAACTGAACCACATGACATGCATAATATGGAGAACTCAACAATCTACACGTGTCGCGCCATATCCACACCCACTCAAATTAGGGCATGTGGCAGAACAGTGAGTGGAACATGGGCATGAATGACATAGAGACAAGCTTTAGTTTTGAGAATGTATATCTAGAGTTAAAAAGTTTTTTTTTTTAGTATAATATTTATTTAATTAAAATTGACTTTTGTATAATATATTTGCCGTGGTAAATTTTCGGTGTATCTGTTACTATTTGTTAATTGACTGTTAATTTAAACCGTTAAATAACACGTGTCTTGTACTTGGTCAGTCCTTTAATTTTTATTTGTTTCACTTAGTCCCCCAATTTTTATTGCTAATCTATAAATTAGTTTAAACAATTTCAATCGAACTCTAAGTCCATATTTCATTGTACTTCCAGTTTTCGTTTCATTTTGTTGTTAGTTACTTTGCATTTTAAAAATAGAAAGTTGTCATTGCACCCTAACAAAATTATTCAGAATAGTGCATTGAAATATGGAGTAAAAAAAAAAGAACTAACACATAAAAAAATATGCTAAAAGTGATAAGATTAGATACAAATATTTAGCAATTGTCTTTAATGCTGAAATGTAATCAAAAATAATTTTTTGACTCAATATGATTGGTCAAACTAGATCATATGATGAAACTTATCATGGACATCTTTTTGAATATGTGGACACCATAAAATTGTTCCAAAGCTCTACATCTAATCTCAAGAGGGGTAACAATTTTTAGTTTGTTACATAACAATATTTAACACACTAAAAATCCAAAATAAATAAATTTATGCATTATTTTTTACTATTATATTAATATTATCATTGAATTTGGATAAATACTATATATATAGGATTAAAGTGTGTTGCTGTATCAGTTGAATTCCTCCTCACCAAGTTGCTATCCCTTGCCTGGGGTGTTTGACGATGTTAGACCGATCTTGATAATAATAAAAGTATGAAAAAGTATGAATTCTTTTAACTACACCTAAGATGTGTATCATACTATTAATAATATCAATTTCCCTATGGGGTTCATGCAATAGAAAACTAAAAAAATTAGTGGCAAAAGCATGGTGCTACAAGAGCATTGTAGAAAGGTCTATTTATTTAGACGTGTTTTATTGGTTTGATTTGATACTGATCTCATCTCCCTATATATATATAGGATTAAAGGTACTTTCCATACCACATGTTTGGCTGAATGTGGCTTTTAGTACCGGATGTTTCGTTTTGTATACATTTGGTACAAAACGTTTGAAAAAATGTGGTTTTTGGTACTTCCGTTAGTTGGCCGTTAGTTTTTTCCGTTAAGTGACATGTGCAAGTCACGTGACCGACCCTAAACTTTCGATTTTGTTCAATTTAGTCCCTCAAATATATTCATAACTTTTGATTTGTTTAATTTAGTCCCAAAACTTCAAAATCAATTCCAATTGAATCATCGAACCCAATTGACCTAGCCGGACCTAGCCTAGGGCTAGGTCCGAACCTGGGTTGGGGTCGCCGGGCCCTGCCGACCCTGACCCAGGGTCGGACCTAGCCCTAGGCTAGTTTCGGCTAGGTCAATTGGGACCTAGCCCAAATTCGACCCAAATTGGGCTAGGTCCCAATTAACCTAGCCGGACCTAGCCCTAGGCTAGGTCAATTGGGTTCGATGATTCAATTCGAATTGATTTTGAAGTTTTGGGACTAAATTAAACAAATTAAAAGTTATAAATATATTTGAGGGACTAAATTGAACAAAATCGAAAGTTTAGGGTTGGTCACGTGACTTGCACATGTCACTTAACGGAAAAAACTAACGGCAAACTAACGGATGTACCAAAAGCCATATTTTTTCAAACGTTTTGTACCAAAAGTATACAAAACCAAACATCCGGTACTAAAAGCCACATTCGGCCAAACATGTGGTATGAAAAGTACCTGTAACCCTATATATATATATATATATATATATATATATATATATATATATATATATATATATATATCTCCCAAAAGCCAGCCACCCTTTCTCATATATATACTCTCGCTAACCAAAATCAGCTTAAAACTCCTCCATATCTCACCATGGCACGGCCTCAACAAAGGTATCGAGGTGTTCGACAGAGACACTGGGGCTCCTGGGTTTCCGAGATTCGCCACCCTCTCTTGTACGTAATCACGCATCCAATTATTTCATAACTCTTTAATTTCTAGCTACTAAACAATCTTCTTCACTTTTAATTAATTGATCAATTTATGATACCATTTCAGGAAGACTAGGATTTGGCTCGGCACGTTCGAGACAGCAGACGACGCGGCACGAGCCTACGACGAGGCTGCACGGCTCATGTGCGGGCCCCACGCACGCACCAATTTCCCTTACAACACCACTGCCCAGTCGAGGCTACTCTCTGCAACATTGACGGCGAAGCTGCACAGATGCTACATGACCTCATTACAGATGAGCACCCAAAAGTTGGCATCAACTTCCTCTGCAACTCAACAACAACAACAGCAAAGGGAGCTCACTGTTCAACAAATTGGACAACAAGAAGATAATAATAATAATTGGGTGTTCAAGTGTGGATTGAAGCCACTTGAAGACCATCACATTGATCAGATGATTCAAGAGCTTCTTCACTATGGTTCCGTTGAGCTCTCCGATTCCGACAAAAGTAACCTGCAAACTCTTAGCTAACTTTCTTATAAATCTGACGTCAACTTTTCCGTAAGTTTGAACTTATGAGTACAAACTTTGACGCTATCGAGTCATCTAAATTCAAACTTGCCCACTTTAGTATTACAGTTCGAAAAAAACGACACTTAAACTCGAATTTATGAGAAAGTTAACTAAGAACGGGTAGGCAAATGAGAAAAAAGGAAATTGCCACTATTATATTCTTGGATTTTGATCCTCTGTGTTTGGTTTGGATTTAAAAGGCCATTTTTTTGGGACATGATTTAACTGGGTTTGATTTAATTAAACCCCAAATTAATATTTATCTTGTAGTTTATTTCTGCCAGAGCCTACTCCAAATATAATGTTCCTCCTTATTTCACTTCTTCCTAGAATTAGTAGAAGAAGGTGGGGAGTTATGATTTGCGTGGTGCGAATGTAAAGTTGTTGTATTATTATGTATGATATTGAGGAATTATTTATATGATCTATGATACAATTACTCGGTTATTATTTAATCACTCTGTATTTCTGGATTATTATCAAGGATAAAGAAGGACACAACAAATGGTGGCCAGATACTAAACTAAAAAAATCACTTAAGATTACAAATAGTGGTTCAACGCTTTATCCATTAATTATAATATTTTTTTTAGTTTACTCCACGAAATAACCCTATTATTTATGTAATATTATCAAGTAAGCTAACATAATTTGGAGGAAAAAAACATATTTAGTGTCTCAGGTTTAACTTATGTTTCAGTTTGGTGTCTCAGGATTAAAGTGTTAATATGGACTGTCCTAAATTTCATTTTTGTTAAAATTTGGTGTCTGCGCCTGTCTTTTCCTCTTCTTTCAACCATTTTCATCAACCGACTCACTCACTTATAATCCATCACTTTTTACTTTTCACCAAATTGTCAAATTTCACCCAAAAGTTGAACATAAAAAAAAAAAAAGTTTCCAGCAGAGCGATTTCGAGCAACAACAAAGCATGATTTACTTGGGCAAACGTGGCCAACTTCTTAGGTGATGGTCCCGATAAAGTGACGAGAATGGAGCATGCTTGGGAGCTCGAATATGACAGTCAGTTTCGTCGGGATTGACTTCTCTAAAGTAATCATACCGAGACACCAAATTTCAACTAAAATAAAACCTAAGACACTCAATTTAAACGTCAGACACCAAACTGAAAAATGAGGCAAACTTGAGACAGTAAATAGATTTTTTTCCATAATTTGGATCGTGTATGACATATTTTCTACTTTACTCCGTGAATTCTACTACAGTTTGATTTTTTGTTGTTGTAATCACTTATTTAGGCAACAAGTAAACTTTTGTTGGCAAATATTACTTGTAGGCGTTTTTACTACGAAAACGTGATGATGGTTTACCTGCTTGGGAATTGATTTTGCTCCCCGCAACTAAAAAAACTAAAGCAGCCTCATCATCATATATATTGTGTTGCCTTTTATTTATTATATATATATATATATATAACAGAGAGTTTTATGTTTGATGAATTAATATATTGTCTCTATTAGTTTTAAGAACAAGATGATTTATATGGTTACCTGTAGTTTTTAGACAACACTTTGGCCAAATTTTAAGACAGCACTTGATGAGATGTTAAATGAGACTAAAATTTACAATGATTTTAATGTTTTATATTATTCACATGGGAAACAGTAATAACATATATTGAGAATTTAGCCAATTTAGACTTTTAGTGCATGGAAACATCGCATTGTCAAAGATTGCTACACTCTTACCCAAACAAGTTGGTATGCGTACACTGTACATACATACAGAACTCACAGTTTGATATGGATGGAGATCTTTTCTAATCCTTTTCCTAACACTTGGAAGAGAAAGCAGTCAAAGCCAGTCAATGTCGTAGAGACTTTCATGGTTTTTTTTTTTTTTTTTTTGTCACAGGCATGGATATATATTATATACATAGTGTTATGTTTGTTTCACTTAGGTAACTTCGGATTCTCTCCCACGACGGGCTCTGGATGTGTGCACAGGAACAGGTATCTGTATGTATGCTGCGAACCTTGTAACACGATCCTCGAACCAGTCTTCAACTTCCCGACTTTGATGTCTCGAACTCCGGATCCTGCACAAGGGGCAGTAACCAGTGTGGAAGAGTGGGGAATGCTGGTTGGGCCCTCTCCGACGCTCAAGTCGTAATCTTTAGAGAGAGAAAGCTTTTAGAGAGAAGTCAGAGCTCCAAAAGCCAGAATGAGGGAATCTTTAAAATGGGAGACCTAGGTCCCTATTTATAGGAAACCAAAGGATCGTGCCGGTTTTGAACGGTTTGATGCCGGTTTAAAGGAAAACGTATACCGTCATCAAGGAGGGCTATGCGCACACTGACTTCTCGTACTTGGCAAAATAATCGGGATAAGTGCGCGGAGCATGTCGGTAATCCGGACCTACCCGGATTGTCTAGCAATCTGGACCGGGTCCGGATTGCCTTAGCAATCCGGAAGTCCCGGTCCGGGTACTGCGCGTATTCCAGACCGTTTTGGATTTTGGTGTCTGCGGAAGAGTTCTTTTACGGGTTTTGGAGTATTTTGCGAGGCTTGAAATGTAAATACGAACCCGAATTGGACAGATATCTAACACATAGTATTTCCACTCTTTCAAATTTAGAGTATGTTTAATTTTCTAAAGCTGTATCTCTAACCAAATTCGGATTGAAACTCTGATTTATTTCGAAAATACAACTCGATTTACTATTAAAAAAAAGTAATTGATAAGTTCCTTTTTAGATAGATAGATCATAGATGCCTTGGATCGACCAACCCGAGAACAAAGAAACAAGAAAGGGTTGGTGGCCTAATGTCTCCACATAAAGACAAATTACTTTCAACCTCTTCTTGAAAATAAATGCATGCATTTAAAGTTGATAAAATTTTAAATAAATTATATTATTTGGTGTTATATACTAATAACACTCTCGTGTCCATCCATCACATGTCCACTTTACCATCCACATGACCTTTAACCGCTCCTAAATATGAAATAGTGTTAATAACCTATAAAATGGTCAAAAGTTAACCGGAGATGTCTGAATTTTCAAAAGTTAATTTGAAAGGTCTGAATTTTCAACTTTGTTGATATAAGAGGTCTCCATAAATTTTTGTCGTTAAAACTGACGGAATTTGGTACAATGGCCGGGACAAAGGGTCGCGATCCCGCGAGGGTGAGCTAACTCCAAAAACCCGTCCTCAGTTCGGATTGCAGGCTGCAACTCGCCTGCATGAAGCCGGAATCGCTAGTAATCGCCGGTCAGCGCGCCAGGATTCGATATCCCGCACCCCCGACACGGGCCAATGTTGAGAACCTTCGGCAAGGATACCTGTGGTTCACAGCCATCAGGTCGTAAGGATGGTGTGTGTGAGGTTCATCCTCTAGTCAAATGAATTCCTTCGGCAGTGACTGTGATGGAGCCCTTTCTGTTGCGGGCTGAAGGAAGGGTTCAGAGGGAGCTCACTACTTGCCATGCAGCGATGGCAAAAGGGCTCCTCAACATGCAGCCGAATCCACGCCATGACGTACCCAAGCCGATGCAGTTCAAAGGCGAGCGGTCCGCATGTGAGCGGAAATAAACTTAAATCCCGAAAATGCCCTCCGATCAAAGTGTGCCCCTCACATGCTTGACCTGAAAAGACGAAGATGTCCCTTAAAGCAAAAAAAGAAAAAACATTCTTCTTCGCCGGAAAACACCGCCGGTGACCGCCAAGGCCGCCCAAAACTCCAGAAAAAAGGGGTAAAAGTGTCGGCTCACACAATTCTGTTAAATTTAACCCTAAAAATGGACGGAAAACCAAAGTTCAACAAAGTTGAAAATTCAAACCGTACCTTCCAAATTAACTTTTGAAAATTAAGACATTTCCGGTTAACATAGTTCAAATTCAGACCTTTCATAGGCTATTAACCTATGAAATATATATATATATATATATATGTGCTACACACTCTTATTTAGGTAGATAGATATAAATTGATATTAACGTGTCATTATATAGTAAATTGTGTGCATATTAATTATTACTTATATATTCAGCCCTTGGCCTTGATTGGCAATCATAGCAAATTGGTGCATGTTTGTAAAAGTAGCTAGCTAGCTGATCGGGCGGGGAAGTTTGTCTGCAAGTCCATGCGTCCACCCAAATTTATTTATACTTCTCACATTATGATTAAACTTTGTAACTTTAGTGATGTGATTGGTGGATGACTATGTAGATGAGGGTAATTTCATTATCTTATCTCATTTTTCCGATTATTATTTAATTACATGCAAGTCAAGTGACCAATTTTGTTCAAATTAAATAGAATAGTTAACTGAACTAGCAAAATTTAAAAAAAAAAAATTTAACTAGTAATTTTTCGAGCGTGTAAACATCATATAGTAATAATCATTGTCAATTGTTTGACAAAGGAGGCAACCAAAAAAAAAAAAAAAATTGTTTGACAAAAGAAAGTTGTCAATTGTAGGCTTAATTATGGGAAAAAAAAAATTGTAGGCTTAATTTCTTTTTGCCTGTCGGGTTTTTATTTCAAGCCCAACTGGAAAAACGGCCACCCAGTGAATGGGAAAAGCCTGGAAAACAATCCCCCAATTATAAAGCTCAAGATGGCAGAAAATAAATAAATATCAAACTCAAGATCATCCATTTACACAATTCGCATCTTAAAGAAGTTTCAAACTTACAACTTCAAATGCAAACTATAATTGTCATATTGCCGATGCGGGTGGTATTGATTAGGGATGCCAATGGGTCAAAACCCGCAGTTTTAACGCACATTCATATTTTTCGTGTAATCCATATCAAATATCCATGTAACATTTTGTGGATCACTCGTATCCACACTGCGACACAATACGGTTACCCGCACCACACTGTATTGTGGCGACGTAATCGGTGGTGGCCGTCCGTAGTCGTGGTTGTGGCCGACCGGAGTTGGGGTGGTGGTCGGCCAGAGTTGGGTTGTGGCCGTCCGGAGTTGGGTCGTGGCCGACCGGAGTAGGGTGGTGACTAGCCGGAGTTGAGCGGTGGTCGGCCGGATTTTTAGAACTAAACATGTCATACTGCAGTGAGCTTATACAACTGCAATGGAAGGTTTCAGAACTAACGGAATGTGTGACTAAAACTGCGTAATTAACGTTTTCCTAATGGTATTCTAAAGACTTTCATCGGAAACCAAAACTCACCTGCTAAACACGCATATTCAGTACCAACTTTGCAGCTCCCTAAGACATCTTTAGCACCAACAAATTGGATTCCAGAGGGCGGCAACACAACCTCCAAGACATCTGCGGCCATCCATACATCGGTAGGACATCGGTGAGGAAATTTAACTACATATTTAACGTAGCTTCCTCTCCCTACGAAGATTTCCCGCAGGCAAAGTTTCCCGACCGATTTTGCCTGTCAGGAACGTTTCTGGCCGAGTTCCGCTCTTATTTTTACCACAAGTCATATCCGACGAAAAAAGACGTAACAGACCATCTCCGGCAGGTTTTTGACCGATTTTGACTCTGGAAGAACTGTTATTTTCTTATAGTGTTACCCGCACTGAATTAGTCCGTAAATAGTAAAATAATCTCCATGAATATTCGTATAAATTAAATTTAAGAGGCTGAAACTTCTTATTAATGGATGAAGCTATAAACTAAGCCTGAGAGGCTGAAACCTCTCATTAATAGATGAAGGTATGATGATTAAAATGAAAGTGATAAGATTTGATTATATGTGCATGCACACTAATTAAAGTGAATGTCTCAAAGGGACATGGATAACTAAGGTACAAAAAACTCATTTTCCTTTTCTGAATTACTTGATTTGTTACTTTGTGATATAATTGTTGTACAAGAAATGGATAGTAGGGCACATTAATACAAAGGATATATATTCTGAATTCTCATGCTAATATGAAATTTCCATAAATTTATATAATGGAACTAAATCGAGTTAACACGATTATTGTGAAATTGTTGAGTAGTTGAGTTAAATAACTACAAAACCCTTTTGCTAGTAGGGCACATTAATTATCTAGAATTGAAATAACTCACAATCAATTATTATGTGTCGTAAATAGAAACTATATAGATACAATATTGTTGTTGGATGATGATGGTGATACAGAGTGGATACACCTTTCTTTGTATTGTATCCACCACGCAATTGATTCTTCTTTATATGAATGAACGAATGAATAGCGTGGCCAATCAACGCAGACAGCTACTCGGTCTGGTCGGAACACGCTACTTTTTCAATCTCACTCTTCTCCTAATCTTATAATTTATTTGCTAAATCCTCGTCTTAATTAGCTGTTAATTATTTCAAAGACCTAGCTATTCATTTTGCGTGTCGAAACTGTTAAGAAAATGATTTAAATAGTATTTAATTATACGTCAATCATTATCTTCATGCATACTAAATTGTTCATACTTTTTTTTATTTAATTTATTAATAATACCATGACTATTATAGGTGTTGGATTTAAAATTTTCAAAGTTAAAAAAATGTAGCTTAGTCCATACATAATTTGATGAAAACCTATGAAATCGATGTTTGCAAAATTTATTAGATTATTATTAAATAATATGTTTGTTGACTGTGTAATTGCAGCAACATAATTTAAAATTGTGAAAATTAAACATTTCGTCCACCTTAAATCTGAATACTTTCAATCATCATTTTTCTTAAAACATATTAGTGGAATTAATACAATGTTAGATTGATTTACTATCTTTTACAAATATAATGATTCAATTTAATTTTTATTAATCATTAATTGGATACAACCAAACCCTTTCCCTACAATGTTTTTGAATATATTTTTTAAGTGACTGTTGAATATCCAATTGTAACATACTTATTACATATTTATAATAGCTTTCATTTCATTTGTAAATGATAAAATACTATTTATAAATATATTTTTATTTACAGAATTTGAGTGGTTTTGAATATGAAATTTCTAGTTATGTTATTCTATTTATACTTAGGCGGTGTTTTTGGATGGATGTAAAGTGGGATGTAATCTCACATTACGTCCCACATTACATCCACATTACGTTGTTTGGTTTGCCAAACGACGTAATGTGCATTGTAATGTAATGTCCATTGTAATATGAGATTACGTCCGAACTCCATTCAGCGTAATGTGAGATTACATCAAAAAACGGATGTAATGTGAGAGTACGTCCAATATTACGGTGTGTTATTATTTTATTATTATTTATTAAATAGATAAAATATTTTATATTAAGCTTATTATTATAATTATTAACTTTTTATTTTTTATATACTTCTTAACTCATTATTATAATAAATAATAATGTACATGATGCTTGTATAAAATGAATAAGTCTTTTTCGTTGCATTCTTTATGAAAATTATCTTAAAAAACTATATATAATGTTTCAATTAATTGAATTTTAGTAGTTGTGCTCATTGAGTTTAAATATTTAATCTTTAGAATTCATAAATGACTACATATTAACAAACACACATAATTTTTAAGAAGCTAGTTGTTAATATATAATATAATAATAAATGCACATTACAACACATATCAAACACTGTAATCTAACATTACATTCTACATTACAGCACAACCAAACATTGCAATTTAATATTACTTTACGTAGCTCACATTACTGGTAATTTCACATTTCAAGTAATATACTTTAACGTCCATCCAAACGCCGCCTTAGTAAATCATATTAGAGTTCCGCGAGTCAAGGCTTTCTGCAAGTTATAAAATAAAAAAGTGAGCCTACTATGTTTTGCGTGTGTGTTGGAAAAGATTTTTCTTATCTTACTAATGAGGGATTATTCACTACATCGGTGCCAACATGTGGCATCAATGTGGTGAACCTTCACCCAATGAGGGACTGACACGTGATACAATTATGCCACATGTCAATTCCTTATTAGATGAAGGTTCACCACATCGGTGCCACCTGTTGGCACCGATGTAGAGAAGAATTTCTCCTTACTAACATAACATCTATTTATTGTTGGGTAAGATTCTTAGTAAATGTCTTTATATTATGTCCTCAAAGTCTTTCTCTCTCCTCTCCATAAACTAACCCTTTAAATATCAGATCTGAAAACCCTAACAAAGCTTATAATTAGTTATCTCACTACCAAGAAGAGAATAATACAACTCATAGCCTTCAACAGGCCAAATGTCTACCAGCCACTCTTCTCCATTACCATCATGCTTCCGCCCCACAATCGCCGACGACCGCCAACCCCCGCCGGAACCTCCGCCGCCGGCGTCCGACAGCACCAACCTCACCACCTGCCTCTACTACACCCACATCGGCGTCTTCTCCCTCACCTGGTCCCGCACCCTCTTCGGCCGCTCACTCCACCTCCAGCTCCAGGACAACCACCACAACAACCACCAGATCGCCGCCGCGGCCTCTCAGCTCTCTCCGTCCTCCTCCACCCTCTCCTTCCACCTCCACATCAAGCCACTCCTCTTCTGGAAGAAGCACGGCTCCAAAAAGCTAGTCAACGACACAACCGCCGCCCAGATTTACTGGGACCTCTCCCGGGCTAAGTTCGGACTGGGACCCGAACCCGGATCCGGGTTCTACATCGCCGTGGTGGTCGACGGCGAAACGGCGCTCCTCGTCGGCGACATGGTCACCGAGGCCTACTCCAAGACCAAATCCCAGAAACCCAAAAGATCTCAAGTCTTGTTCTCCAGAAGAGAACACGTGTTTGGCAACAGGGTTTACTCCACCACCGCTCGCGTCGGAGGCGAGACCCGCGACATCACCATCGAGTGCAATGTCAACGGAGATGGAAGGCTAAGCTTCGGACTCGACAGAAAGAAGGTAATGACGGTTAAGAGATTGAAGTGGAAATTCAGAGGAAATGAGAGAGTTGAATTGATGGAAGGTGTTCCGGTGAACATCTCGTGGGATGTTTACAACTGGATGAACTTCCCGGATTCGAGCAGTAAGGACGGGCCGGGAGTGTTCATGCTCAAGTTCGAGAAATTAGGGTTTGATGATGAAGATAAGATGATGGGTGAATGTTATAATGAATTGGAGAGTTTTAATAGCTTCGGAATGAATGATGTGGAGTTGAGGAAGATGAGGAAGAGTATGTTGAAGAGTGGTCGGAGTTCGTCTTCTGCTTCGTCGTCGTTTTCGTCGTCGGCTTCGTCGGGGAGTGGGTCGTCGTCGGTGATGGAGTGGGCGAGCTCCGAGGAGAGCAAGCTGTGTGGGCCCATTGGCTTCTCGCTGGTTGTTTATGCATGGAACAGGTGATGAAGATGAAGAAGATGAAGAAGGAATGATATTTCTGCGTGTGATTTCTCGAACTAACATCATTAATTTTGGTCGTGAACATAAACAAAATCTATAATAATAATGAAAAGTAAAACCAGCATTGTTTGAATAGTCAAGGGTGGTGTAGAAATTAGCTATTCTTTTTATTCCTTCCTCTCATACATAGAGTAATTTATATGTGAGATTTGAATAATTGTATCTGCTTTTTGGTCACAAAGAAAAAACTTTGATGACTCTTTGCTACTAAATAAATGAAAAAAAAAAAAAACAAGTTTATTATTATTATTATTATTATTATTTATAAACTGTCATTGCGGTGTTTATTTTCCTAGTTAAATCTGAATCGTTAGAGCATCCACAATGGTTTTACATAATATGTATTCTTTAAAGTTGCCACGTAGACATTTATGTACACTTTAAGTAATACGTAAATTTAAGACGCACGTAAAAAATATTTTCTCTGCAATCGTATTACTTAAACATATTACTTAAATATATTTTATTATTAGATTTTCTAACAACCACCAATAAAATATTAGCATTAATTATAAAATGAATTAATTTATAATAAAAAATTGGTTACGTAATACATAGTGCATTACTTAAATTTAAGGAATGCTTTATGTAAAAATAAATTTATGTGTGGGTCCCATCTTTAAGGAATGCTATGTAAAACCAATGTAGATAGTTTTTGTTGCTTTACTTAAATAAACATGTAGAATCCACGTTTACGTAATCTTTACGTAATACCACTGTGGATGCTCTTAGGTGATATATAATTTCAGTTGATGCCTGATATTGTTCTGGTTCTACATAAAAAAATAAAAAAGAAATTCTGCGACATTGTAACATAAAGTAAAAAGTTTCATCCATATAAATATATTTCAATTCTTAAAATTTTAGCGGAGTTTAAACACGAAACCTTGTTAAGAGGCGAAGATTTCGATGATATAAAGTTCTAATGAATGACACATATTAAAAATGTATTTATATATATGCAGCAAATTAATTTTAAAAAAGAAAGTAATAGCATGAAATGTGTGCTATTCCAAGTTTAAGGTAATGTAAATGTAATGCTAGCTAATAGCTATTTTAACTTCCAAGTGGTGGTGCGTGGCTGCCACAACACTGCTGTAAAAGGGGGCCGCGTAAATATAATATACCTTAATTATTTTTCCACGAGTATATTAATTAATTAATTAATTAATACGGAAAATAACAAAATAGTGGTTTTCTTTTAGCTGGTTGATTGGGAGATGAGCTGTGTTACGCAACACAGACAAGAAGAAAAAGAAAAAAAAAAGTTTTCTCCAACAGAATGAGACCATCCATTAATACGACAAGAAGCATGTGAGTGACTCGGTGGGGGTCCGATCTTGTCTAATTGTAATTTTGGAATCCCAATATTTGCTTTATAGGCTGTTTTGCATACTTATATGCATTAAATTATAAATTATTTATTATTTATAAGGGTTAAGAATTTAAAACACAGTCACGACTCATATTAAAATTTGGTGTTTAATTATGTAACAATATTTTGTGGTGGTTCAGCGCATTATCATTTAACTAAAAGTTATGGATTCAATCATTGCTAGTGACCATGAGAATAGAAAAATGTTCATGACCAGCACTTTACTCCTTACGGGCTGACCCGGTGCGAGTGAGGATTAGTCTACTCATGATTAATTAATATGATCAGTCTCATATTTCATTTTTGTTTAATTTTATGTCTTAGACTCAATTGGTCATTTCATCTCCATTCAATTATTTTTATCAGCCACTCATAATCCATGAGAAATGGTTTCCAGCATAGCGGTATAGAGCTATTTCCAGACGACGAGGGGGGGGGGGGGGGGATTACGGGCGAGTATTTGATCAGCTTCTCAGGTGACGGTCCTGGCAAAGTGACATGAAGGGAGCGTGCATGGGAGCTCGAATTTGACAGTCAGATTCGTCGGATTGCTACATAATTCGTGCGTGTACATGAGACGTAATACTACAGAATTTGACAGTCAGATTCGTGCACGGGGACGTAATACTACAGAATGCTAAACATGTACATGCAAGTAATCTAACTATGACAGGTGGTGACTTACTCGTCATCAAGACAAGTGACAATCTACTCATCATCAAGACATGTGGAAAACTACTTGTCACTAATGGCCGCCTCTACCAACCAATAGGGGACTAGCAGCCTGTTGCATTTGTAAACTAATCACAAAGAAGGAGTCGCCGCCTTTAAAGTAAGTTTAAGTCTCCTATATAAATATTAAGTTTTACACGTTCATTTATAAAGATTCTCATTTCTACAAACTTTATATTAATTCGAGCATCATAGAGGAATTGTGGGGTAAAACTCCACCCTTCCTTCTTGTAGGTGTTGCCAATGGCGGAGTTATGTAGTCCTAAACATTAAGATTAAACAAACACGATGAAGAGCAGCTGAATTGATTGAAAGTAATGATAAATTCATCATTTTATAACATTTAATCACATTGGGTCTAACATAAGTGACTAAATAGAACAGGTTTGAACAATATAATCATATTCTGAAACGTAACTAACCAAACAATTACTTAAAAAAATAAAAGTAACTACTGAGTTATTTTAGGTAAATAAGTCACCAAATTATATATTAACAAAGGAATAAAGAAGTTCTATCTATGAGTCTTTCTACTATGCTTACAAGCACTATGCTTGTAATACTTAAAAAAAAAATCTATTACTTTAATGGCGAACACTTAACTTTTAATTTTTGCAGTTTAGCTCTAAAAGAACCAAATTGGACCCTAGGGTCTAATTGACCTAGCTATGGTGCGACCCATGGCTGGGTCGGACCACAGCTCGGGTCGCCGGACCTGGGCAATTGAGTTCTTTTACGACTAAATTGTAAAAATTAAAAGTTAGGTGTATGAATGATGACTAAATTGAACAAAATAAAAGTATGTAACGGTCAAACTTAACATTTGACTAAGGGATGCACAAAAAACCTACAAAATGCAACTTTTGACACATAAAACCTAAAAAATAAAACTTATAGCACCAAAAGTCTACACTAGTCAAACATATGACACCAAAAGACCCTTTAACCCTTTAGAATATCATAATTTAGGATTATTCAAACTTTATATTTGAATTATTTTGTTTATTTTATTTTTTAAAATAAAAAAGTCATAAATTTATTAACAATATCTAAAAAGGAATTAGAATAGATTAATTTAATCTAAAAAAATAATAGATCAATATGAACAAAAATCCAATGACAAAACTAAAAAAGAAAAAAAAATTGAAGAAATATTTTTATAAAAATAAGTTGGCTGCCTCTTATATTTTTTTATTTATTATAACTTAAAATAATTATTTCGGCCAACAAAAAAACTTAAAATAATTATTACTCTAACGTAATATGAAATATTTTAATTTCGATTTTCTCTATTATAGCATGTAGCTTTATATATATTTTTTTTGTTGTCATCAAAGACTGATCATAAGTGACTTGTCATAGATTAAGCTACGACGTCAGTAAGACTCAACTCAACTCAACGACGTCGTACTGGAAATGTTAAAAAGGTTGAACACCGTGCCGAGTAATGCACCGGAAGTTTGACGCTTTGACTGTTTGACCAGTCAGTCTCGATAAATTCCCAAAAAGAAAATTAATCATCAGGAGATTATATATATTTGTTTGAGAAAAGGGTTTTAAATGTAATTATTATAAGAATTATTATTGTTAACAAAATCAGATTATTTTTTTTTAAACAGAAAACAAACTGATCTTTCAATTACATCAAATACAAATTACGTTTATTTGAACACGTAACAACCACGATGTATTTTTTGTAAGCTATCTTAACTTGTCCATCGTGCATCATGTAAAAATACTTGACAATGAATCATGAGTGCAATTTTTGTTACATTTTAATAAAGAAATCAATATAATCTAAACTTTACTATACAGCTTGTAAGTTGTAATGGTTTTTCTCTCAAGAAAATAGCTAAGTTTATGTTTTACTAAGTGTTCAAAGTTTAGTAAAAGTTAAGTGCTCAAAGTTCTAAAAATTGAGAACTATTTTGGGGCTAGGTCCAATTGACCCAGCCGGACCTAGCCTAGGGCTAATGGACTATTTTGGGATCTAATGGACTATTTTGGGTTTAGGGATGCATTAGATGGACTAAATTGAAACAAATTCAAAAATTTAGGGCAGTCACGTGCATGACATATGCTACTTAACGACCAATTTGGACGGAAAGTTAACGGTGGTACCAAAAGGATACAAAGTTGAAAACATTGGTACCAAAAGTATACAAAAAAATAGAAGTGGTACCAAAAGTGGATTCTGTGCAAAAAAGTGGTATAAAAAGGTACTTAATCCCTTAAAGTAATCAAGTTTAAATTGTTTTTTTCTTAATCTACACAACTTGAAGATATTTCTTTTTTTAATATTCTAAACTCATCTCGATACGAATGTTTAAGCTATTATGTTCATTTGCGAACATGTAGCATACATTTGAACAAACAATACATGCATAGACTTCATCAACGTTATATAACACCAGCAATTTAGTATAATTAAGATATCACCTGTTATGTACTGATGTTTCCCTCTTGAAAATGATTTTAATCAAGTCACCTGTAAATAGTAACCCCAAAACTAAACCATTTAGCTATTAATCACTAGAACACAACCATTCAGCTGCACAGCACATGCTATTTTTCCGACAACACAATCAATTATCTCATCATACCAAACCATAGCATGCGGATGTGGGTTGCCTTGTCCCCCCACCCCTTCATTCATCATAATAGAAAACAAAACCACCTCCTTCCTTGATGATAACTATTAGGGTTAACAGGTATTTGGTCCACAATGTTTGACTATTTTTGAGTTTTGGTCTATGATGTTTTTTTTCCTAGTTTTGGTACCATATGTTTGTAGATTTTTTCTAGTTTTGATCCGACCGTTACATTCCATGGACGGAATATAACGGTTATACCAAAACTAGAAAAAATCTGCAAACATATGGTACCAAAGCTAGGTAAAAAAAAATCATTGACCAAAACCCAAAAGTTGTCAAACATCATGGAGCAAAAGATCTGTTAACCCTAACTATTAACTACAAACACTTAAGTTACTGCAGCTATATATATATATATTCAATGCAATTGCACACCCCCCAAAAGTACATGAGATATTTTCCCAGCAAAACACCATTTTAACCAGACATGTTCATTGTATTATTACAATTTTAAGCTTGTGTTTGTTGGTGTACTAGTAATACTACACAACAATGATGGAGAACTACACTGTTTCTGCCTACTATTACTTTTGAGTCCCGATCCGAGGGAACGAGACGGTTGGATACTAGCTGGAGGAGGATTAGATGATGATGATGAAGAGGAAGAAGAAGAAGCAAACCTACTTGACTGACTACTCAGTTTCTTCTTCTTCTTCTTCTCTTCTTCACTTACCCTCTTTATATGCCCAACCCTTGTTTCATTCAACCCGGCTGGAAGCACACATTTGCAAAGCACACCTGTAGTCAGTCAAATATGTAATTCATCCAAAGTTCAAATTTTTACCCCAAAAAAAAAGGTTCAAACTTATCAATCAATCTCCTAATAAGATGGCTTCACTTTGTAACAACTTGCATGACTTAGGATTGAGCACGTATCGCAAATAACCAAACAGCTAGCTAATCACATTTTCGAGTAAAGTTCAGCTAGGTCACACATTAAGGCTCCTATGAATGAAATAGCTTCAAGTAGAAAAAAGCAACCCAGTTATTTCAGCATTCAGCACATCTAAGGTTGCAGCAGGGTATAACGAACAATACTGAACAGAAGGATAAAAATGTTACCAAGCCGGGCTAGTCGATTGACCCAGCGAGGAATGGACCTTCCTGTCAGTTTAAGACACACGTCGTTGCAGAAGTGGTTGCAATTCTTGGTGATGAGATGATAGGAGGTGCCGGAGTATTCTGCAGCTAATTTCTCCATGAATGCCCGAACTTCTTTAGCACCAAGATCTGTTCTTCCCACCAAGATTGACTTTCTGAAGGTGAAACCAGGACAGTGTTTCGGTTCCACTTCGAAGATCCCTGTTGTTGCCCGCTCATGCGCTCCAAACCCATACTCCACTCCATGAACTACCAAATCATTGTTGCAAAATGGGATTTTTATCAGCATTTACATGGTAGAGTTTGATAATACAAAGTAAATGTGCACAAATTTAGCTCAATAGAATATAGATTATGAACTTTCTAACATCTGTTATTAAGATCATAAGAGACAAACTTTGGCATCTTAATAATTAATAATATAATCATCACACAACCTTAAAAAATCGAACTTGTAGTAAATTACTCGCAAATTTTAGCCATCCAATAGAAAGAGCTATTTCTAGTTAGAGAAATTAGGCAATATACATTACATACAAGGGATTAGGTAATTTTGAAAGATGATGTATAAAAGAATGTGGGAGTGACCTTGGACGCCAGAATGATAAACCCCGAGGCCGACCCAGTAAGCGTAGCCATTATAGGGGGTGAGATCATAGACGTTCAAGTAAACAGGAACCAACCCATCTTTCTTCTTGCGCCTCAACGGAACAATCCTGCACAGCATTACTCCTCGAAAGAACCCCAACACAGCCAGATGGACTAGTGTGTGAACCTGAATTCAGATCAGATGGGTCCGTCTCCAGATTACGGTTTCGTTCTTCGATTGTTGAATTTTGAGGGAGAGCTGAAAAGAGAGTGAGATTTAAAGAAAGGTGAGAGTGTACCGGCGGCGGGGCCGAGAGCGTCCGGGAGGAATCAGATTATCTCCAGCCACTGCCAGCCATGATCCATTTAGCCTTTAGGACTCGGACGGATCTTTCCTTTCGGAGCTTGCTTGCCTTTCTAAGATGGAAATTTCAATGTATTCAAATACGTCCTTGAACTATTCAGTGTCTGTTCATATAACCCTTATACTATTGTTCTGTGCTAAAAAGACCCCTTAAATTTCGTAAAATATAACACATCTACCTTTCCGTCCAAACTTTGATGACAAATTATGCTCGCTCGGCTCGACTCGGCTTGATAAGTTTAAAATTCAATTAAATCATAAATGACGCACATTAGCACGAGTTCGAACTCAACTCGATTAGTCTTTTGGCTCGAACTCGACTTGAGTTGAATATGCGTATATATAAAATTATGTAAAGCTCGAATAAACTCGAGCTCACTCGAACTCTGACTCGAATAAGCAAAACAAAAAAGCTCAAATAGGCTCGCGAGCCATTCGAGTCGAGTACCACTAAACTCGTACTCGACTCGATTTCATAAAAAGTTTGACTCGACTCAAAATTTACCGAGTCGAATTCGAATATCGACCGAGCTGATTACGAGTAGTTTGACTCGTTTACACCCCTAAGCCGAATGCTAGATTGTCAAGTGAAAACCCAACAGTCATATATCTAAGAAATTTTACAACTATATTTACTCATCTTTTGGCAAAAGAAAAAAAATTACTCATCTTAACATTTTTTTAGGGCGGTGTTTTTCTAGTAAAAGGTTATTGGTGGAATTAGCTAGCTCTATCCATTTATTAAGCTAACACAAACAAATGGACCTACCAAGTTATAAACTAAACCCCACCATCTAAGCTAGGGTTCATTTCTTCAAGCTTATCTATCTTAATACAGCTGAACTCTAATGAGCTCAACAACATATATATGTGAGGGTTAAGAACCTATAAACCGTCTGAAGTTTGCTCCATGTGAAATTTTGGTGTCTGAAGTTTAAAATGTTAGAATGGACAGTCTCATGTTTCATTTTTGTTAAAATTTGATGTCTCGGTGTGATTACTTTAGAGAAGCCAATCCCAACGAAACCGGCTGTCAAATAGGAGCTCTCATGGACGCCCCCTTCTCGTCACCTTGCTGGGACCGTCACCTAAGAAGGTGGCCACATCCGCACAAGTAAATATCGCTCTATTGCCGCTGAAAATTACTCCACACCACTCTATTGAAAACTTTTTCTTTCGGATGTTCAAGTTTTGGAAGAAATTTGGCAATTTTATAAAAAATAAAGAGTGATGGATTATGAGTGGGTGAAATGGTCTATAAAAATGTTCGAAAGGAGAGGAAAAGACCCGCGAAGACACTAATTTTCAACTAAAATGAAACCTGAGACTGTCAATTTCACATTTTAAACTTCAAACACCAAAATCTCACATGGAGCAAACTTCAGACAGTTTATAGGTTCTTAAACCTATAGGCTATATGTGATGGTCAAACCTGCAAAACATCATCCACCATTATTAGCATTCCATCTATTGGGACTGCACTTCATAGACACCTACCTGTCCATGCCATTAATCCAGCACCACAATACAACACTAAAAACATCATCATATAAAGTAAAGTAAAGTAAAGAAAGGAGAGAAGAATAATAAAACAACACAGAGTTTGAAACATTAACAACACACACAACCAACAAAGTCTGGTCCAGAAACTGGCCAAATGAGGTTCTTCTGAGTTTTTCCTATACTGAAGTATAGTTATTGATGCGGAGTCCGCTAATATTACGGTAAATAACTAAATATGGTGGACGAAATAACTAATCATCCAACATGATCACCTCCTCCGATTTCTCGGCGGTACCTCCACCATTAGCATCATCACCATCAGCTCCGGTCTGGGCAGGACTTAGGATTTCGTTCATCTTCTCAATGACGCCTTCAAGAGGCGCAAGGTTTTTCCTGACCTTGTTACTCAGAGGGGCCTCCGCCATTGTGGCCTGCACCGTCTCTTGGACATTCTCATCCACAACTTTACATGCCTGCTCAATTCAAATTATTCACAATATTTTCAAAAATATATTCAGTTTGATGAATGCAAATTACCACTGTTTTGATACTACTGTTTCTAAGCTAGTCAAGTTTAGTTATACGATGACTGACCTTGTTATAAAGTTGTCCAAGCTCCATCCGATCCGGATTGTTGTCATACGCAGCAGCAGATACTTCCTCAGGAGCTTCACAATCACAACATAATAACAGATCAGCCTTCTCCAATAAATAAAAGCATATGCACCTGATATGTTTCTAATACAAGTAGATACCACTATGATAAAGTGAAGCACACATTTTACAGCTACCTAGGAAAAAGGCTTAATTCAAATCCAAACATTTATTTACTGTTGTAAGTAAAGTTGCATGCATTAAGGATATGTTCTAGTGATTAACTTGTTCCCTTCCCTCCTGTAGTTCAGCATACAGATTAAAGCCAATGTAAGCAAGCAACTTAAAACAATTGACATGCAACTACCATGTAAGGTTTGCCTTCAATTTTTTTCTCATTCATCATCACAACTCTAATAGCTACTACTACTATGGCATGGATCACTATGATTGATTAGCAAAGTTTATGTGACATGATGTTTTCTAAAGAACTTACCTATGGGGTGGAGTTGAGGCAGCTCAGCAATGTCAGAATGCATATGGTCTGGAGGAGGAGGCATCTGCCACTCAGCAGCCTTCATGGCCTCAACTTCAGGCTCAACAAGAGGAATCTCATTTTGTCGTCCCTCCGCATCAAGGGATGCCTGTACGAGTCCAGATCATAACCAGTCCAATAATCAGTCTCAGACTGGTAACTGAACTTATTATTATTACTTACTAAAGAATTTAAAAAACAACTATCACCGAAACGAAGCGGAAAATAATCATCTTACAAAATGTTCTTTCTGAACTTCTGCTTGTATTCCCTTCTCAATAAGGAGAACTCTCTTCTTGATAAACTCAACCTGCCTTCGCTGCATATCTCTGTAATGATACAGCACAGACGATTCCTGCAACACTTGTCCTCCTTGGTTACTGCTACTTTCCCCTGCTGCAGTTGCTGCCCCTACAGGGGGCCCACCAGTTGCTGAATCACTTCCACCACCACCATTACCTGCAACAGGTTGGGTCCCTGATGAACTTTGACCATTTTGTCCAACTCCTTGAGAAGATTGCCCCGGACCAAAGACTTGTCCAGGGGCAGGCAAAGTCACAATAGGGAGATTCAATTCCTGACAGATGAGTTCCTGCATCTTCAATTCCCTGTCATCTACAATCGCCTGCCACCTTCCGTATCCGTGCCTTCAACCACATATATACAAATATATTTTTTTTAGAAAAAGGTGTATAATATTTGCAATATTGAGTGATATTTCAAGCGTTCAAATATTTATTCATATATATTAAATAACAACAAATATACTTACTTCATCACAGCTCGCAGCAACATTTTGTCATGTTTCACTTTCCAGTACTTCCCACCCTTCAATGCCGGGTAACGGTACTGAATGTCCTCAGTAAAGATGGGCTCATTGGGGTTTAATGCTATCCACTTCAACTGCGATACGAAATATATAGAGGGGAAAAAGTGCCAATAATCAGAAAAAATATAGCATGGGTATAGATCAACAAAAGCATTCAATAGACATGATTACTTTGTCCCTAAACTCCATTAAAGTAGCCAGTCTGAAAAGTACGTCTTCCACTCTGAGCCCTTCTTTTGGGACACCATCTGCAGTTATAGATTGCAAAGCTAAACATTATAAGTTATGAGATATATTTTCAAAAATCAGGTCTAAAGATGATTTTAATTCTACTATGTTGGAGAAAAGGGGAATGGACAACTAGAAAGTCCAGTTAAGACAGGGTCAGTCTTTGTTAGTATCCCATTAAAAATTTGACAGGTCTCAGCAAGGATTCAAAGAAGCCCTTATTTTGCACAGAAACTCTATCCTAATTACTTTTGTGTTTTCTCAAAGTCAACCATCTCAGCAGCCGTGGCCAAAAAACAAAACTCATCTGAGTAGCAGGTTTGCCTAAACATGCATAACTTAAGAGTTTTGATTAGACCTGGCGCTTTAACACTAACATAAATTTCAGACTAAGAGTTGAACACCGTAATTCGGAAATGAATCAATCATATCCCGTCAAGTTAGGATTAACAAACCATTAGATGGACATGGAAAAGAAAAATTAAATGATTTTATCAACCTGAAAAGTTTGGAGAGTCTGTCTGATCCTCGGAAATATGATGCAAGAAGGTAAGCGCATATCTGGAAGAATTAACAATTAGAATACAAAAACGATAAAACCATTAAAAGATAAAAGTACACCTAAAGCTGTAAAATGGCTCAGGATCTACAGTTGAAAGAAGGTTAAAAAAATTACAAATTGATCTCTTCGAATGTCTTCTGCTTCATGCGCGGTACAAACTCCACCCAATCATACTCACCTACTCCAAATCTGCACCAACATTTATGCATAAGTCTCTTCATGGGTGCTAGCTAGCACACCTACCTAGTCTTTCTAACAACTGTATATTGTGCACTTCATTTAGCAGGCATTGATGTCACTAGTCAATTAAATTAATTCATATGTAGTCAAAACCTCATCATAAGTTGTACAAAGGCTGCCCTTTGGTTTTGATTGAACCCAAGTACGCGGAATGACCGTCCTTCGCCTTCCATCAGAGGGGGCTTCTCTCCAGGTTCAGCTGTTCATAAAAATAGTGAATTGTTAATTCAATACAGGTTATTGATATAGCCAGAACTATGTAAAGGCAGCCACTATAAGAACATACTCCGGCTCCTCTTCCTGTATGCTCTTTTCACTGGCATTGTCCCAGTCGGAAGAACTTCACTGTCCGATAACTCAGCTTCGTAATTGTCGTCTTCGTTGTCTGAACTCACGTCTTCTAAACCAGCAAGATCGTCGTCTTCAACAGAAACCATCTAAAAAAAAGAGCCAAGAATATAAAACCTAAGCTTCCTTCAATTATTAAGAAGCTCAGAAGTTTGACATAAGAAACTTTATTTTTCAAACATGGAACCTGATTTTATGTGGTGAATCATTAACAACAATTTTAGCTGATCCATACCATACAGTCCGTAACCAGTCCAAAAAAAAAAAGGTTAAGTCTTCCTTTTTGCTTTTCATCAGCGGTCATCAGGTGTTAAATCATGTTTTCAGAAAGAACAAAGCATACAACTACAAACACATAGAATAAGGTACTACTACTATTTGGTTCTTATAATAAACATTTTAAAATTATTTATTTGATTCAAACTTTTGTTAAATGGTTATTCCATTAACCTAGAGTCCACGAATGAGGCGGTCCCTCCACAATGCTTAGGCTGATAGGTGGGCAAAAAACAAGAAACACGATAAGGTGCAGATCTTACACTCTGAAGAATGGAGGTTGTTTGTCATATGGACCTTTAAACCAGTCCTCATGTTCGCACATTGGCCACTATATAAAAGGAAAAAGAAGTCGGAAGCAGGTTCGCCCAACTTGAGACCGACACCAGGCTCTACGACCATGTTAAATTAACCATATACCCAAAACCATGAGCTAATTGGTGATGGAACACTTTCAGATCTGAGACTCAACATTGACAGTTTATGCAAGACATGATCTGATCCTACCTATCTTCCTCAACACTTTGCTAACAGAAACAACGCTGCCAAACTAGGAATAAAAAATTTGGCCATTCCAAAAAGCATGATCCATCTAATCGCTTAAAAGAATCACTTTCATCAATTGCCTTGAGCTAACGAAACAATTTTCCTATGATAAAGAAGATAAGTTGGACAAACCTGCTTTCGGCTTCTTTTCCCTTTGCCTAAAGTATTGAACTCCTCGACTTTGTGAACTTCGTATCGATCTTTTAACAGATCTTCCCAGTAACTCGCTTTATCAGGATTATGAATGGCAGATTTGGCCTCCTCAGCAGCCTTCTTTGCTTCTGCTTCTGCTGCTGCCTCCACCTCCGCCTCGTCGATATATTCGAAATTTGCTACCTTAAATGGTAGTCCAAATGAAATCCATTAGAGGAATAATAAATTACACATTTATCATTTTTGGAAGGTCATTAAAAGCATACAACTCAAGCTTTGAAGTCACACGAAAAACGCACAGAGAGAGAAAGGGTATTGGATAAGAACAAAATAATAATAGGCAATGATTTTATTTTATATATAAAATAAAAAGGACAATTCTTAAGAAACTCCCCCTTTTCACTGGCACAGGGCAATTACAGAGTCAAAAAGGCTTTACACCTCGTTCCTTATAAAAAGTAAATAAATACAAATTACACTATCTATTACCAAAAAAAATTACACAATCACAATATAGCATATTATTAACCGAGATGCATGCCAAAGTTTCAATCCAGTCGCCAGCAAGGTGCAAACAATTTCACTTAGGGCCAACTCCCCAATAAAAAAAATTTGCACCTTAACCTGTCCATGAGGTTAATGGGTTGTTTCATAAACCGGGGGGTTTGCTTGCCTAAGCCAAGTTTCCTTCTTAATATCTATAATCATGGCTGATTCTAAAATCCAAAAAGGATCTCAATAACTTGATGGCAAGGCAACTTACATTTTGAAAAATTAAGTTAGTATTTTGCAAGGAAACTCATAATATATAAAGTAGGCTACATTTTCTACAGATGTCGTTGGATCAGGAGCCACAGTGTAATGGTATTGACAATTAAGGCAATACAATACAATTATATACAGTAATGCTTGGCCGTTTCAATCCACCTTCACAATACAAGAATTCAGCCAAATTTAATTCTTTCATTTAAATTCATATCAAAGGGAATAAACAAAGTTACACAAATGGCTCCAGAAAGAAAATTACGATAGACTCATAGGGGAGCAACTTTTAAATAGATGACCATTTGGTTTTAGAGAAATTTGAGATTTGAAAGGAAAACTAGTACAAGTTCGAGGACATTAGTACAACTTCTGTTGAAAGAGTTGACAGTGTAAAAGGACAAACCTTGAAAGCCTTCAAAAATCCATTATCATCCTCATCATCTACTGAGGTCTCTTCAGGTTCAGCTTGGTCCCGGTCAAGTAGTCTAGCCCAGGAAATACGAGACATCTATCAGATTTTAGTCCATCATGATGCTAATAATATATTTAAAAGATGTTGATCCATACCTGTCTATAGCAGCGTCATCATAATGGATTTGGCGAGACTTTCTAGCTTCATCATTCTCATCAGCAAATAGCTCCTTTGAACCATATCGTATTATGTCATCCAACTCTTCCTGCGATCAAATGAGAAAGAATGAAGATTTGAAATATAATTGAACTTGATGCTCATCAACAATTTTTCTCGCCATACATAATCATAAACGCATTCTCTGGACTTGAATTTCTATATAGCAACTGCAGTATATACCACCAATAAGCATTAACTGAGTTAGTCTTGCATGCCTACTATATTTATAGTCATATTCCTCCGAAGATCTAGAAAAGCAAAGTGCAGACTTCAGGTTTCAACCATATTTCTTTTGGATAGTCTTTTCCTTTTCTGATAGGAGCCTTGCCAGAAAGTCGAAAATGGTCACCAGGATGGTTAAATGCCTTAAAATCATATAACATGCTAACACATCGGAAATGTTCCACCTCTCGCAACCACGGATTGGTCATTACTCTAATTGAAATGCATTCTGGACAATGACTGTGCTTCGTATGATGTAATCGTAATGGAACAAACACAAGATAAAGATGAAATGAAACCATGAAACCTTTTCATTTTGGTACTACTAATAACATCAACGAGCTTCTGAGTTCATTTTCATGATGATCAACTATTTCATGCACAGCCACTACATTTACATATGAGTTCATGGGAGCATCACCTGCTTTCAGTTTTTCATATATGCAAAAGTAATTTGAACCTTTTAATGTGCTTACAGAAATAACCTATAACTAAATGAGACAATTTTTCTATTGTCAAATCTTTTTTACTATTCGTTGCCTACAGATATACCTGAATGCTTTTAGCTAGTGCAGTTCCTAAATACAAATGTAAATTACAATGTAAAAATTATTCCATACTTTAGAAGGTCGGGAAAACATGTTTTTTCCAACCAAATTAAATTACGGTCAGCATAATATATCTTTTCCGGCAGAAATTTGTTTCCCTTGGCAAAGATACTTTTGCCGACCACATTATGCCGACGAAATTAATATTCCGTCGGCAATATGAGTAATTCCAGTAGTGATGATTCATCCCTGAGTCTTTCCCAGTACTTTTGTTGTTTTGATGCCCTTCCTTTTGTAAATGAGTTGGGGCTCTCTTATAGTAAATTACTAATGATCTCGTTTACTTTTTCAATAAAAAAAGCAAACCTAAGCCTTTAGAGAAGAAGTATTATGTTTGCAGAATGGAGGCAAAGAAAGACCTGGTCAAATCCTCACCAAAATATCAATGATGTTACCTGATTAATATTTTGAGCTTTCAGCCTTCCAACAACAAGGTGCTCTAAAACCATCTTTTTCTTTGTCAGTTGCATCATTCGTTCTTCAATGGTTGCTCTTGTTATCAACCTATAGATCATAACCTGCAACATAAACAAAAATCACATCAAGACAGGAGAAGAGAAATCCCAAAATAAAGACAGCAAGATTTTGTCATGCCTATACCTGCATTCAGAAAGAAGTAAAGAGAAACTAGAAACTTGAAATGCATAGGTAGAGTATCAGAGAACTATTTAGACTATTTTTACCTTGTTGGTTTGGCCTAGGCGATGGGCTCTAGCCATTGCCTGAAGATCAGCATGAGGATTCCAATCACTGCCAAATGTACAAGAGAAATTTGACGGTAAATATTGGAAAACTACCCCTAGGAAATACCACTTGTACAAGGAGAAGATGTCATTCTAATGCAAAGTTGCAATACTGCCACAGTTCACTAGACTGGACCAATTCCCCAGATGATGAAACTGCTAGACCCAAAAGGGGAGACACTACCACAATATGACCACATCGGATATCCTTGATTTAATGAAACATCCTATAAGTTCACCAAATTATAGGATCTTCATGTAAGTACTTCAAATTAAATTGTGGCTAGAACTAAACAGGATCAAAATCCAACAAACGGATGCCTATACTCACCTGTCATATATGATCACTGTGTCAGCAGTAGCAAGGTTTATACCTAAACCTCCAGCTCTTGTGGAGAGAAGAAAACAAAATCTAGATGAATTCTTGGCATTAAATCGATCAATTCGTATTTGTCTCTCTGCTCCAGCAACCTTGCCATCTATTCTTTCATACTGCCATTTCTGATAAGAGAATGAGGTGTAAGAGATTTGACGAGTCAATATCCAGAATTCAACCCAGAAGTTGCCAAGCACTATACCCGGTAAGTACAATAATCCTCCAGTAGGTCAAGCATGTGCTGAAATTGTGAATATATGAGCACTCTGTGTCCTTGTTCTTTAAGCTTCAACATCATTTTGTCCAATACTTGCATCTTCCCAGATGTCTCTAGGAATTGTCTGCAATGTGGAAGAAAAAGGTAGCTTACATTACGCAGAATCACAACATTTGAGACTGGTTTTCCAGGTTGTGGCATTAATTAAAATATATTTGGGATGTTATATGACTCATATCCCTGCTTACCTAAAATAGCAAGTTAAAATAAAAGTCACGGTGCTTTATTTTTCTACTAAAGCTCTCTCAACTGTTGACAAAAGACTACCACAGAAACTAAATTTACTGACAGAAAATTGGTCTATAAGGATATGTATATGGATTCTAACAATTCATGGTACGATACAGAGAGTTCCATTCTAAAAAATATGTATATTTATATTAAGAACAGAAAAGCTCAATCAAGACAGAGTGAATGACAACGACACCAGTTGTCCACGTAAAATACACTCATACCCATGCAAGCTATCGTAAATAAAAATGTTTGAAAGCGTACTTGAAAGATTCGCCAGCATCTGGAATATCAGGCTCAACTCCCTCAAGCATGTAGGGGTGGCAGCAGAGCTTGCGCAACTCCATAACAACATTTATAAGTGATATCTGTCTCCAGTGAATTTGGTAAGAACTTTTTGTTGATAGGTAATCCGACTTAACATGATAGCAAGCTAGATTAATTAGTATTGCAATGACAGTGTCACCTGAGCACCACCGCGTCGGGACAATACTTGGTAGTTACGAGTAAGAATTGCCTTGTAGTATTCTTTCTGTTTGTTGCTCAGGTCCACACGTAAAATGAGCTCCTTCTTAGGAGGGAGTTCTGTCATGACATCTTTCTTTACTCCTGGAGAATAAATAAATATTTCAGGCAACAAGCTATAAATAAATAACCAAAAAAATAAAGGCAATAGATTCAGCTTTAATGATCACACTAGAGAATATACAAAATACATTTTTGCATTTGAAGGCACAAAATTTATCAAATCACGATGATCCAAACCAAAACAAAGAGAAACACTGGAAACAAAAAAAACATGAGTCATAATAGGAAAATACTTCGCAGAAGGTGGGGCGCAAGCATTTTATGAAGCCTTGAGATCTGCTCCTCTTGATTAATATCCTTAAATTCTTCTTGAAATTCTTCCAGGCTTGCAAACTGAAGTTACAGAACAACGCATAAGTTAGGAGCAATAGCATCAGTATCAATTAACTAAGCCATTCAGCATCTCTCACACAAAAGTAGGCACACAAACCTTGCCAGCATCAAGGAAATGCATAAGCATAAATAGCTCATCCAGATTGTTCTGAAAAAAATGAGAAAAAGGCAATAAGTAACTATATCTCAGTTACCTGAACACAACACAGTAGCATAAAACCGGCTACAGCATTTGAACTGATAAAATCCAGACTATTTTACCACATACCTGAAGAGGCGTTCCTGTCAAAAGCACTCTATGTCTACTTGCAAATTGCTTTAATGAAAGAAACAATTTTGAATCCTTGTTTTTCAGACGATGGCCTTCATCAACAATCTAGAAAGAGATGATTCATTAGAATTATTTTGCATAAAATAAAAATACATGATTGTTTAAGTAGAGACAGTTCTGGCGAAAGAAAATAGCTTAAGTAGGGAAAGTTACCATACCATGCACTCCCACTGTATCGGTTTCAGAGCTGTGTCCAAGTTAATCATCTCATATGATGTCAAAAGGACATCAAATTTAATCCTTTCTTGTTTGCTTTCACTTATAATCTGGCCCGATTTCTTTTTCTTGATTTTCTTGCTTTTGGGGAGGTAAAACTCATATTCTTTGATAACAGAACGAGCTTGAGCAGAGCCAACATACATCACCTGAACCAATTTGATAAATCAGCAAAAAGGAAACTTTACTCACCGGGAGAATTTGTATATCTTGAAGTTCATTTGCATACCACATTCATGTGAGGTGCCCATGTAGCAAATTCACGCTCCCAATTTCGTAGCGTTGAAAGTGGAGCAACAACTAAATGTGGGTAGATACCTTCTCCAAAAAGAGATGCCAAAAAAGCTATGCTCTGTATCGTCTTGCCTGCAACCAAATCAGAGTTATGATGCAGCCATTCAACTTTGGAAATGGAAATGATTGCATTGACATGAAACTGACCAAGTCCCATCTCATCAGCAAGAATCACATGTGTCTGCATAGACCAAGAGAACCGCAAAAAGTTCAGTCCTTCCAGTTGATAGGGGTGCAGCAAGCCTTCATTCACACCAAGGATCACAGAACAGAAGCAAGTTATATAGCCGTACATAATCCACAAAAGTGTAAAACACAAGATGCAGAAAGCCATTTCCTAAATCAGCGCCTAGGTCCCTAGGATGATTTATAGAACACCACATGCTGGGAGTTTCTAACAAGTGAAGAGCGTTTTGTTAGCACGGAAAATGTGTTTGGGTAGAATGCAAAAGCACATTATTTTGGAAGATCATAACCGCAATGTTCTTGCAGACATTGTGCTTTCTAATTGAAAAAGGCGACATGTGAATGATCAGAAACTTACTTAAATGCATTTAAATGAGTGCTAAGTATTCAGTATGGTTAACTCGTTAGAGCGACTTTAAAAACTCCAAACACGTTTTCCCATTTCTAGTTACAATTTGTTTGAAGCTTATACATCACACGAGACAGTTTACCTCCAGAAAGAAACTCCGGACTTTGTTCATAGTGTTGAAATTCCTTATGTTTCATTTTATAGTCAGTAGCATCTCGAAGGTTGCTCTTTTGTTTAGCAGGAGGCAGCCTGCCTTCTCTTGATTGGATTTTATTGAACTTCTCAATTTCAGGCTGAAATGAAGAAATGTCTGACTCAAACTCCCAATAACATTCATCATAGCCTAGTTCTTTCCACTTCACGAGGTATTCCTTTTCATCACCATGTCTTCTGCAACAAAGAAATCGGAAATCTAAAAAACAAACACCCACAAAGCAGATGCTAATGGCAGCCTGTTTGAGATGATTTGGACCTGCTAGCAAGTATTCGATCAACGGTCGTCCATTCAGGTCGAATGGCGATGAACTCATCTTCAGGCTGGTTATTTAATCCCATTTGCTTGTGGAAGTTGTTCACTTTTGTCTTCAAGCGAGGATTTGACCTAAAAGCTTTTATGAACTCCTTCTCAGGAACCCTGAAGAAAGAGGGTCAGCCATAGGTGGTCCTCAGACTAAAGCTAAAACAGAACAATCACTAATATGTTCTGACTATTTAAGATAAAAGAAGCTTTCTCTAAATTCACACTTACAAAAGACTTGTAACTAACTTACCAGGTACAGTGCAGATAAGATGCACCTTTCCACTTAACAAGATATTGCTTAACGAAAATTTGCTTTGATCCCAAATTTAATGCATCACTATCACTTGCAGCAGTAGGGCGCATTTCACAGTCTAATATCTTCTCAATATCATTTAAAGGACTAACCTGCAAAACAGAATCGCCAAATTTCAGTTTGACTAGTTGACATATTTTCAAGTAACTAACCGATCTAGAAATTTACAATGTTCAGTATAAGGGATGGGACCATACACATTCTGGGCACCTCCAGTTATCAGGAAAAGGAGCTTTAAGTGGAGGAAGTAAGCACTTGGGATGGTATTCATAATTACATGTCTCACAGCTCAGAAGATTCTCACTTTCTTCGCTACATGCTTGACACGAACCTTCTTTCTAGAATATAAGATGAAAAGCCCTATTAGAAAATACAGAAGGATGTGGAAAAGACAACTGCGGAGATAGTCAGACTGATATTATCATGCTTGGATAACCCAAGTCGAATGCAAAGACAAAGGACTTATTTAAAGATGATACATAAAGAAGAAACTTAGGCTAGGAGCTAACTACTATGGCAATTAACACTACCAATCTTCTGAACTAGATAGAATAGTAGCAGTTGATACAAATTACTTACAATCCCCTGTCAAAATATTTACAAGAAAAACAGTATCGATGTATAGACATGAATTCCAACTTAGTGTTTTATAAAAACGTGCTTGATTAAATAGCAAAAGACAACATAATAAAATCATTCCCCTACTCCATCATAACCAAGGCAATAGAAACTAACTCCAAATTAGCCAGAGATAGATCCTACCATGAGCCATAAAAAAGAAATACATATGCTAGGTATATGACCTTCAACGACTTGTATAAACCGTCCATAACCAAAGTCTATTTAAGTGCTTTTGAAATGTTCATCTAGCAGTAACATCAGGTACTTTTTTTGCCAATCAGGTACTCATTGATGATAACAGAGAGTAATAATGAATAGGGAGAATAGAGAAAGTACTGTACACAGACCGCATCATCTCTCTCAATCTTTTCTATTTTGCCTGCTGATTTTCGAGAGACAAAATCGTCATCATCCGAGTCATCTAGATTGTAAACCGGCCTTCGATCAGATCTGTCACGTAGCCGCTCAGCCAAGCTACTCATTTTTCTGTAAGAAGACGTTACAGGCTTTAAATGAATGCATCAAAAAGCAGGAGTAGCATTATAACAAATGCATTTTTTACCTGAAAGATTTCAGAAACTGGGGGAAAACAACATTAAAACCTTAATAAGTCAAAGTGATGATTTACTGGAAAAGAAGTAAGAGTTAACCTGATGAGTGCCTGATTATCTCGACAGCAAGGTCGGAAATAACTAAGTATTTGCCTAGATTGAGAATTCAGATCAGTGTTTGTTTCAGAGAAAATTAGTCATGACATATTCCTTAGGTGCTACTCTATCCAACGAGGAAAAATCCGCCAGTTTAATAAACAGGGTTTTTCATTCTAAAATTCAAAAGCTAGGGTCTTCTAGCACAAGTTCTCCTTGGTAAAACTTCTGAAAAATATCTCACTAGCTTGATGACTCAACAACATGCTATTGCTATGATCTTATTTAGATATGGCATATTCCTTAGGGGCTACTCTATCCAACAAGGAAAAAACAGCCAATATAAACAGATATATTCCTTATAAATCAAAAAACTAGGGTTTCAAGCACTGCAAAACTTCTGGAAATATCTCACTAGCTTGATTCTAAGATATGCTATGATCTAATTCAGATATGTGATATTCCTCAGGGACTACTCTATCCAGCAAGGAAAAAGCAGCCAACATAATAAATAGTCATTTTCATAATAAATTCAAAAACTAGGGTTCTGAGCACAAGTTCTCTTTGGTTGAACTTCTGGAAATCTCCCTAGCCTGATGACTCTAAGATATGCTTTGATATAATCCAGATAGACCATATCCCTTACGAGCTACTCAATCCAATGAGGAAAACTCAGCCAATATAATAAAGAGAGATTTTCAATATAAACTCAAAAACTAGGGTTTTGAGCAGAATTTCTCTTCGGTAAAACTTCAGGAAAATATCTCACTAACTTGATGACTTCAAGACATACCATGAACTAATTCCGTTTCCTTGAATAATCAGATTATTTACGTTATCAGTGATCTCCCTCACCAGAAACCTATGATCAATCATATAAAACAATGCAGTTCACAGATCCAAGAGTCAATTAGGTTATTGAACCCAAAAAAAATGCAAGACACATATACATCAGTCAGAAAGCAAAACAGCAGAAATTTTCTAGAAAAAAAAAAACACCAGATGAGCTTGACAGATGGAACATGTTTCTGAGGGTTAAAAGCACAGAATGACACTCAATTCCATCATAGAACACAATTAGACAGAATTCACCACCAAGAAATTAAATCCATACACGCAGTAAAATGTTGATTTACATGCATCAAATTTGGAAGGGGCTGAAATTGATGCTAAAAGAATGCAATAACCACGGAATGCCAAAAAAAAAACTCGAGAATTTTGGAGTTCGAGCTTATTGCTCTGCAACTTTCAAGTTCTTGAACAAGAAGAGTAACAACAGGCATGGAAAGTGAAGAGGATTGAGGAAAAATCACCAACAGAGGCTGGATCCAAAAGAAGCTGGATTAACTGAAGCTTTGTCGGAACAACACTCTCTGAGTTCGGAAGCGGGCCGCGGAGAAAGACGTTACGGCAGTAATGAAAATTTTGGAAAACACATAGACAGCTTCTCTAATCTAATTTTAGCACCCTTTTATAGGTGGTACATCAGTAAAATCCAATGCCGATTACGGAAATGCTGCTGATTTTTTTTTTTTTTTCTTTTCAAAATAATATGTAAATATAAATAAATATTTATCAAAAAGGAGAAAATTATTTAATGACTTATTTGTTATATAAACTTGAAATGTTTTTTCTACGAAAATGTTTTTGTGAATATTATAAATAAAATGTAATATATGAGCTTTTTTATCAGAAAAAATATGAGCTTGCTATTACAATTAAGATATTTAAAGCAACTTTCTATTTTTCTATTTTAATATAGCCGCAAAATTTACTTTCAGAGACAATTGCGGTCTAAGTCGATAGTTAATAATATCAATAATAACTTTTACATAAAAAGCTACTTCGAATTTGCACTTCTAACATTTTGAGGTTGTAGAATTGTACTCAGGTAATAAAAATATAGCAGTTTAAAATAAACTTACGAGAAAATTATCCATTGATTTTAAAGTAGATCTAATAAAGATGAAGTGTTTCTCTATTTTTCGAACTCTTAAATTTTGAAGCGAGCAGTTTGAATATTTATAGAAACTTTCCTCTTTTAAAAAGCGCGCGAACGTTTGTTACAGTTATTTCAACTGTCTTTTAAAAAGCGTGTGAAAGTTTGTTACAATTATTTTAACTATCTTTTAAAAAGCGCGCGGAAGTTTGTTACAGTTATTTTAGTAGTTACTTAATAATTTAAAATTCAAAATAGTTGTAATTCAACTGCTAAACGAGTGGTCGAAAAAATATTATCAGTGTCTGACCACCACTGAAGGACTCTTAAATACTCCACTTTTTCGTATGACTATTTTCGTCCTAGTATAAATTGAAAAATTCATTTTATATGCGAAATGCTATTGAATATGTGCTAATTTGATTAGTATTGGTGAATTATAACTTCTTCTTTGTAACCATCCGTTCATTTCATTGCACACTATCTACAACAATAGTGAATCCTTGCAACATAATATTGACATTTTCATGAATCATGTGATGTAACAAATTTTGGGGGGTTTTTTTTTAATAAATTACAAATTCTAAAAGAAAAATGAAAATTTTGTTTTAAATAAATGTATTAAAACAAAATAATATATTTTCACAAAACAAAAAAATATTTGAAAAAAAAAATAGATTACTGTTTAAAAAAAATTCAAAAGGAATTTTTTTTTTTTTACTATTATTATGGATTGGCATTTATTGGGGTTCTATTTTATTTCCTTTTCCGAATGTGAACATAATAATTATATATGGTAATCAATATCATATAACATGCCATAAAATATGTATGAAAAACAGCTATAACCACCTGATTGTTCAGATAAATTCAAATTATCAGTCTTTGTTTTTATATGTTTTTTATTTTATTTATTATATATAAAAGTAAATGAAAAAAATGATTATAAAAGGAAAAAAACATTGAATTTTCTTCCATATTATTATTATATTATTATTATTATATGATATGGATATGTATCTAATTGGAGGTAAAAAATTATTGAGAAAACATGCCATAAAATCTGTATGAAAACCAGCTATAACCTGATTGTTCAGATAAATTCAAATTATCAGTCTTTTATATATATATATATATAAATAAAAGTAGATTGAAGAAAATGAATATAAAAAGGAAAAAACATTGAATTTTCTTCCATAATATTATAATATATGATATGGATATGTATCTACTTGGAGGAAAATAATTATTGAGAAAATGAGAATTTTGTAGATCTATTTTACAATAAAATCATTACCATAGAGACATGTATTAGGTTTATCTGTATAAGGTTTTCTTTATGATGCAATTTGATTAACATTAAAGAAAACTTTAAAGAATATAAAGATTATAGATGATTTGAACAGGTATCAAGGTCAGTCAAAGTGATAGTAACTAATTAATTTTCCAAAACAATCGATGTAAACGGTAATAATCAATTTCCAAAACAGTTTAGAAATATGTCTACAATATAAAGTTTACAAAGCTGATAGATGGTGAATCAGAAACCCTAGAATTGGAATCGCACAGAACAAGAGGAAGAGGAAACAACAGACTCAAGGGATCTACAATACGTGTTCCTTCATCTGGACGCATCTCCCCTTAAATACCTAATCTAAAGAATAAATGTTTAAGTTACACCGCAATAATCAGAGAAAGAACAATTACTCTCTAAACAAATTAACTACTAACAAATAAACACACAGATCAGCCCAGCAACAAACAAATCTGGACTTAACAATAAATGAGCCGAGATAACAAAACAGACTAGCCTAATACAGGACACCAGCTTGAATATTAGACCCTGACAACTTCTCAACACTCCCCCTCAAGCTGGTGGTCCATCAGACAATAACAATGCAACTCATTCCAATCGACTATCCTGGACTCTTCTCTCCCTCAATAGCATCTGCAGTCCTGGTTTATTATACCTACTACTGTGCTAGCTCTGTGACTATGATTAGTAGGAAAAAAATTCCCAAAACGAGCAGCTGTCTTTATATGTAGTATGTTTGTCTGTACCAGGAATAATGCACACTAGGAGTACATGAAAATCTAATGACCAGACAGTAGCTCAGCTGCGGCCCAAACGGTATAAAACGGTTGCCGTAGTGAAGAACAAACTTTATGGGACTGGAGCTCAAAGAAAACTACTTACACAGGGTGCTGAAGTTAACCCCACTGTTCATGAAGAAACGGCAACCCGTACAGAAATGCCTCGGGCTGAACAGCCATCCAGTGGTTCAGCTAAAGGAAAACGTGGACACTCTCGTTCCCCAACAGGAAGTGGACGAGGAACCAGAGCATGCAACTGGCACCCGAACCCGAACGCGAGACTTCCCGCTGACTGGTGATGCGTTTGTATAGATGTAGTTGGTTAGGAAGAGAGTCATCTCCCTCTGCCGAGTTGTGGTTGAATCTAGGTTCACTGATAAGGTGATCGGTTGGGAAACACAAATGAAGCAGCCAACCGTATAGTAATTCTTCAGTCTAAACGAGCTGGTATATCCAATTTACGTTCGTGAATTTTACGGGCATATGAAGTTGGCTGCTGATGGAGAGAACATCCCCACCCGCGTCTCTAATGTGCCCATAACGCTAAATGCTGAAACACTTGACAACATTCTTCATATCCCAGTCACGGGAGTCGATATATATGAACTAGGCCAAGAAAACATGGACATGGATGCTGACTTCTTGCATCGCGGAGTACGGGGTAAAAGAAGTCTGAACAATATAGGCAAGTTATATGCGGAGAACCGTGTTCTTCACCATATAATAGCCGTCATGCTTTTGCCCCGTCAATGCTTTACTCATTTTTGTCTGAACATTATCTGTATTGTTCTTTATTATAATAATGAGTGATGAAGTAGAATAAAAATATAAAAAAGATAATAATAATATAATAATAAAATATAAATATCATACAAAATACTTTACAGATAATGAATTTTGGACGTAATCTCAGATTGCAAAGCACATTACATTGCTTGATTTGCCAAACGATGTAATGTGAATGTAATGTGAGATAACATCCCACATTACATCCATCTAAACACATCTTAGTTCTTCAACCCTTTATATTATTATTATTATATTTTGGGTTAATATGTATTTTAAGTTTTAATACAATATGTTTCACTAATGTTGGTTTTTGGTGCAACATGTTTTTTTTTTTTTTTTTGAATACTTTTGGTGCAACACGTTTGAAACTTGTAAATTTTATGTGCATTCGTTAGTTGACCATTAAGTATTCACGTGACTTGCACGTAATCAGCCCCTAACTTTTATTTTGTTCAGCTTGTCCCCCAATTTATATCTCTAACTTTTATTTTTACAATTTATTCCCTAGATTTTTTCCTTTGTGACCTATGGTTTATAAGATAATGTACATAAAAAATTACACGATAAATATTTTACTCATTTTTGTACGAACATCGTGTGCATTATTCTCTATTATAATAGTGAGTCATGAAATTAATAATAATAATAATAATAATAATAATAATAATAATAATAGAATATACTATAAATATCATATAAAATACTATATAGTGAATGAAATTTAGACGTAGTATCATATTACAATGGACTTTATTAAAATGCACATTACATTATTTGGTTAACCAAGCGACATAATGTGGATGTAATGTAAGGCGTAACATGAGATTATCCATCTAAACACCCCCATAGTTCTTCAGCCCTTTATATTTATATTATTATGGGAATAGAAACTAAAAACTGTCCCAATTTTGACTCATGTGTCAGTTTGGTGTCTGAGGTTGAAAGTGAATGTCCCAATTTTCATATGTGTTGCTATTTGGTGTCTCCGTTAAATTTTGGGGTTAAGTTGAACGGAATCTGGTCACATGAGTGACCAATTTTCAAAATTCCAAAAAACTGCTTCGATTTAGGGCTTAGGGTTCCAACGGATGAAGAGATGTCAAAGGAGCTTCTTCTTCTTCTTAATCCCAAAAAAAGAAGGATGCCCATTCATCTACATCTCAACGCTGGTTTAGCAAGAAGACGCAAGAAAAGCACTTTGAATTCGTGATTGATCGCCAGAGATGGCTTATAACCAATAGTTCATTATCTAATGGATTTTTCCGTTCTAATACTCCATCTGAGAGTTATCAGTATTTATCAAATCTGTTCCTATCTAACAGAAGCTACTGGATCAAATGACAAAGACATTGTTTAGAAAAAAATGGCTTTTTCCCGGCCGATTCAGGCCAATTCCGGCTGATTCTGGCCGATTCCGGCCTATTTCCGGTCTATTCCGGCCGATTTAGGGTTAAGTATCTCCGGTTTAGGACTTAGGCTTCCGGCCGATTCCGGCTGATTCCGACCGATTGGAGGTGGGTGGCTGGATGTGGGTTGCCGGATTCGGAGGTGGGTGGCCAAAGTAGGGGTGGGTGGCCGAATCAAAGGTTTTAAAAAAAAAAAAGGGGGGGGCAAAATAGTCTTTTCAACCTAATATGTTAAAATTAACCCAAAAATCCAACGGAAACCAAATAGTAACAATCCTGAAAATTGAGACATCAAATATCAAGTTTAAAATTAAGACATCAAACTAACAGTCGAGTTAAAATTGAGACAGTTTTTATGTTCTGTTCCCTATTATTATTATTATTTGGTGAAGACATTAATATTATGTATAATGTATTGTGTTCATTATTTATATTTTCCTAGACTTTTAGCATGCATTTGTAACATGTCGCGAGGGTGCACGATACATTCTTAAAACTTGGTCAAATTGCAACAGCAGGAAGAAGAACATGATGAAGACAAACACACACTGACCGACCCTTAAGAATATATATATAACTCTGAAGAGGAACCGCTTTTCAGTTTAATAATAACTAGTTATTAACGCGTGCGTTGCACGCGCATCAATCACTTAAATTTTAAGATATATAATATATCTTAAATTTACTAATATTTATAATTAATCAAAGTAAAATATGGGCAAGTTGATTCGTTGTGAGAAACGAATCTATGTGATAGAGAAGAGCGACATAGCGTAATTCAAAACATGAGATAGAGAAGAGGATAATTAAATAAAAAATTAACTAATGTCTTCAGTTACGGTACTAAGTTAGCCTTATAGTTAGATATATAAATTAGTTGGGTCGAGCATTACGTTGGTCATTAACGGCTTAATTGTATCTAACTCATCAACTTGAGGTGTCAAGAATGTAAACTTGTTCTTAACTACTTAGAGTCATCAATGGACAATTGACCTATACAAACGTAATTATATACAATATCACAATAACAACAAAATTTGATTTAACAATAATGATAAAATTAAATCACAAAAATATTGAGTTTAGACTTGAATTTACAAAAAATATTTAGTTAACATTAATTAGGTTGTACACAATGTGATTGGATTAACAAATAGAAGAACTAAATTAATAGTTTGAGTCCATAAATCTCGATCTTCAAGAACCACATTTCACCTTATTTTGACTTGTTATATATATAATTTGGTAAGTGGCTGATCTATGTGATAGAAAAATCTCAACAGGCGGAACATGTATCACTCGATCTATTTAATTCGTTGAATAAATTTTTTTTACATGTATCCGAAATTTGAACGGAATGAGTATGATAGGTCTGAGTTAAATTGATATGAATATTGGATTGTAAGTTAATTATAATTATACTAACAGTCGAGTTAAAATTGAGACAGTTTTTATGTTCTGTTCCCTATTATTATTATTATTTGGTGAAGACATTAATATTATGTATAATGTATTGTGTTCATTATTTATATTTTCCTAGACTTTTAGCATGCATTTGTAACATGTCGCGAGGGTGCACGATACATTCTTAAAACTTGGTCAAATTGCAACAGCAGGAAGAAGAACATGATGAAGACAAACACACACTGACCGACCCTTAAGAATATATATATAACTCTGAAGAGGAACCGCTTTTCAGTTTAATAATAATAGAGTTATCATCATAAGATAAGATGGAATGTTCGGTAGTAACTTTCAGTACAAGGCAAGAAGCAATCTCCAAAAGAGCTATATTCCTAGAGAAAGCAAAAATATTAGGTTAAGTAAGTGGGTTTACTTCAATTCACCTACTTCTTCTCTGCTACTGGAAGATACACGCCTTCTGCTGCTACCCATACATTATCAGCCTTCTTCTCTCGAATTCCACAAACCTGCACATACATCAATATATCTTATCTCACCCCTTTATCGTATATCTATTTCCATTTATTTACACGCATACATAAAAGATGTTTATCAAGGAGACATCATGATAAACATGGGATCTTAAACAGCTCTTGATGCTCTGCTAGAAAGGGGATTCATCTTGTGATTCCATATGACATCAACAGTCTATTCCATTACTATTTATTTATTGCTTTAAGATGAAAGCAGCATCTGTATCTATTTCAAATGATTTGGCCATAATCCATATCCAATATTATCTTAGAATGAAACAATTACTACGCAGCAAACTCAGGAAAGTGATTCAAAGTTTGATTTTTTACCTCCTGTTGTCCACCAGCAATTCGTTGGTACTTCTTGTCATGACTATGCAAATAGCCGCTGGTATCCACATGCTGTAGCCTCACCCTTTGATCTTGCCTCCACGTTTTTCCACTCCCCTCAATTAAAAGCCTGAAGAATATGTAAATGTTTGGTTACGTCTACTTATATCAACCGTCTGGAATTGGAGAAACTCTTATTATAGAAAAAGGATCCATCAAGAGATTTACCTCCAGTAGTCGCCAGTGTCAGATTCAGATTCACCTCCAAAGCAGCTCACCTATATAGATACAAGCAAAATTCTATCATTTAGACGCATGACATTGCAGTTTAATAATGAAAAACTGCCCAGTTACTTAATCAATGCTGATATCTCATTTCTTTACAAAGAGATATATGCCTCGGATGAGCAGCTTCTTGTGGCAGTTTGAGATGTACTAAAAAGTAAAAATAAACATTTTTCCGTAAATCAAATCTAAATCGACACCATATCTATGCTCCAGTCTAAACGAACAAAAATGGTAAAACACCAAGCTTCAATCCCTCCTAACCTCCAGATTCCCAGATATTGGGGAAGCATACAAATGGCTGTGCAGCCATTTCCGGGTTTTCATATGCTGCAACCTGATGATTGTCCCACTAGGGATGGCGTCCCCTTGCTTAGCAGATGTACCAGGTTGAGGCCTTACAATCTGCAGAAGCAGTTTTCAAATACAAAGCATCAACAAGGAGCACTCGTGATTTCTTCAAGAAAAACACTACATACTTCACAAACCAAATCTAGTGGAGGGATTTAGGACCGTACCCAGTAGCTGTTCGCATCATCAACAGCAGGAAACCCAGTAACGGACTGTTGCCCGCTGCCAGAGCCATATGGCACGTCATGAGAATGAAGCCTGTACTTCGTCTTTTCGTGCATCAGCTTTAGTGCAGTTCCATAAGTAATCTGTAACAATTCACAAACCAAGCTCAATTGACAAAATCAGGAGCTGAAAGAATTTGAACAAAGCTGCAAAATTTATGATGTTATACTATGGAAGACGATTTCAAAATTGCTAATTCAGTCCCTATTAAGAGGCATACACGGACCTTGATTCGCTAATGTGAGTACCAAAACTGATTCTAATGCCTATCAGATTAACTCGGATAGCAGGGTGAGAATCTCGCCTTTTCTACATCCGATCGATGTATTTATTACCATTGAGAGTAATACTGATCCAACTTTTCAGCGAAGAAAGAAGAATAAATAAGCATCTGAAAATTCGAATTTCTCACCTCGACTCCTTCTGATGCAGCGGCATAAGCGGACGAAGGCGATCCCTGGTCTAGATCAAGACCGAGGAAGAGGAAGACGGCGAGACCAAAGAATCCAACTGCCATTAGGAAGAGCAAGGCAATGAACCAGCTTTTCTGCCAGAACGGGAAGGCCGAGCCCGGAGGCGGCTTGGCTTCTCTGTATACGATTCGCGTAGGAGATGAGGATGATAACTGGGAGAGAATGTGGGCGGGTGCGGATTTTCTTCTACTGAGCGTCGAAGGGCCTGAAGGAGCCACGGTTTCGATCCAGAGTCTCCAATGGAGTTCGATCCAACTGAGTTTGCAGAGCAGATCTGCGATGAAGATGGGGAAATTTTGCGAGAGAGGAGACGTCGTTGTGGTGTTCTATATTTTGTTGTTCTTAAAATCAGTCAATCGACGTGGCTAAGCCAATGAAAGTGATACACGTGGGGAGCCAATGAAAGTGATACACGTGGAATTTGCTGATGTGGAAATTATTTCTTGTTCCTGCTGCGTTGACTTTATCGGGAATAAAGAGAATGGCGCTGCCGGCGCCTGTGGTTGCGCCGCTGCGTTGGTGGAGACATCGACCGGAGAGCCAGAGAGATTTTTACACCGTCTTTGGATTCCCATGAAAGATATGGTGTCGTTTTATTTACAACTAGGTGCTGACCCCGCGCTACGCGCGGGATGGCATGATAAATTGTACACAGTTACATATATTTAGAATACTAAATTATTCTTCGAGGCTAATAAAAACTGTAAATCCTAAAACATATTTGTGGAATGAACTATAATCAACCATTTATTTACTTTCAAAAGAAAATGTTGAAGTATTGAAATTGTTTATTTCGGATCAATTAGTACATTGCGATATTTAGTTATATTATATAAAAATGTAATGAAGAATATACTGATTTGCGATGATATCTTGTATGAACTTGATGACGATCTTCAATTTATTAATTCTAACAGTTTTTTTTGGGCCAAATTATTCCCTATAGTTAAAGTACCTACTAACCGAATTAAAATATCTCTCTTCAATATCTTAAAGAATATTGTACCATATGAAATTGCAAAATTTATTTGGCCACCACAAATGTATTGTCGTTGTTGAGAGGAATTATTGGCTATCACCGAGTCACCATCAGATCCTACTCTCACATTTTAGGAGAATGCAATGGGTTACCATTCAGTGGCACTGTATAATTTTTTCGTTGTTGAACTATAGAATTAAGACAAATCTCAGTTAATGTTAATTATTTATGGACTTAATTTCTATATATATTTTCACTGTTTTTTTTTTCTCTAGATACAGAGATACCTCATCAATGACAACACCATGATGTGAAAAGTATCGTCATGCGGAAATTGGATAGCCACCATCACACTCACCTCCACAGATGAATGAAAAAAGTATGTTGATACAAAATCACGATCCTAAGCCTGCTTCCTACCTCTTACCCAACTCTTAGTCCAAAGCCCAATTGAAAAGTCCATCAACATTTTTTTTGCCAAGCCAGCCCTGATAAAATAGCCATGCTATTCTCTTGATCCTTGAGACGGCCCAGAATGGTGAAAAAAGATGGCCCAAAAATGTAAATGATGTGTCACACTTAGGATGAGTAAAAATGATGAGGTGGCACAACAAAAATGATTCACTCTCTCACCTATTCCCTTATTATATATACTAGGTGCTGGCCCCGCGCTACGCGCGGGGTGACATACTAAGTCGTATACGTTTACATGTATGTAAAAAATTTGAAATTATATTTCAAGGCGATTTATAACGATAGTTCATAAAATAATGTTGACAAAACTTATTACTGTCAATCTCTTGTTTGTATAGTGCTGCAAACTAAGAAATAACCCTAAATAAAAAGTTAAAGAATTAGAATAGCTAATACCAATTGTTGTAGTGCCTTTTGAATCAGATTAACTAATGTCTCGTAACAATTCTAAAGTTGAGCGGAAATACAGATCAAAACATGGATAACGGAGAGAGTTCAGGGTATTCCCATGAATCAGTAACGACGAAAACAAAGATACTAAGGAGCTGTGGTAAAGGCAATTCATGGGTCGAAGCGGATAAAAGTCATCCTTAATATAATATATGTTCAAAAATATTCCTTGTAGAAATCCAGATTACCAATAATCTTCCAAAGGTCTTCTCTTATCAAATGTGGAGTATACAGTAGATCATAACCAAACTCCATACTGATTTTTCCACGTTACCTCAACTACATGGCTTAAAAGCTAGCATCCACCAGCTTCCTCCTGCAAAAATTCCACATGGAGATGATTTATTAAAAAAAGTATTTTTACACACAACATTTGAGTAGAGGCAGCTCCATACAACACAATTATGTCCCTCAAAATCCTAATCCAATCTCCGATCTTCACATTTCGTAGCGTTGGAGTAGAATCTTAATAATGCAGCTGAGTTTATAATCATGATATGTTTGCGTAAATGAACCTACGTGTCTGTAGAATTACTGAGACACAATCTAGAGTAAAGCAGACCCCATGAAAAATAAAACATTTGATTCATTCATATTGATAAGCTAGTAACACCACTCATATCCCACTTAAACTCAAGAGCAGCAAGTTGCCAGTAAGAGAAAGAACATTAAAAGACCACTGATTCAACATAAGAACTTCAATAACAAAAAAATTAGAACATTTGATCTGGTAATTGTTACCTAGAAAATTGCAGTAGACTACAACTCTATCAAGTTTCCAACATATTGTCACATAAAGCAATCAACAGGTTTTTCAAGCAATGAAAGGATAAGCATGACTGATTGTAAGTCATAACAATGAGAATATGATCCTAGAATGTATAATTATATTTTCACAAAAAATTAAGCAGTAGACAGATTCCGTATATTCTACAGACTTGTGTACATTCAATGATTCATTAGAGAATATGGAAAGTCTACTCACCTTCACAATGTCTCCAACCTGCCAACTTCTTTCAAGGAATAAGGCTCCAGTATCAGTCTTGGAATATTGAAAAGAGAATGTAATCTCAAAAAATTCAACGGATGAATGAGATGAAGCAGCTTATAGAAAAGGTTTTAAGAGCACCTTCTATTTGAGAAGGTGAAGCACGTAATTTCACTGCATTCTTTAATTATCATATTCAGAAAAACATACCATGAATATTGTTTCCTTAGATTACATTAGAAGAAATGGAGAGAATAAATGCTCTACTTGAGCATTATTACATACACTTTTGAATAAATATCAATATTTCTGAATGTTTTACCAAAAGCAATGCAGATTCATCAATATTTATGATCATTATAAAAGCAATGTAGATTCATCTTTTGCATCTACTTGAAGAAGACGAACTTGTTCTTAAGAAAATACGGGAAACCATGCATTGCTACTTTGCTACCAGATTCTAGAGCCTTTTATTTTCCACTATCATGAACCACAACAAAGTTGCCTACACAATCATAATAATCAAGTAAAGTAATTAATTATGTTCATCATTCCTAAGCTAAAAGAATTTTACAGAAGTCTATCTCTTTTGGTCCACCTAAGCTTCTGAAACTTGGAAGGAAACATAGCTGGACGTTCATGGCCATTTGCATATATCACCTAATCAATATATTATTAGGTATATATATGCATTCAAGGGACATACAATGCATAACCTCAATCTAACAAAACAGTCAACACCAATGGGGAACATAATTTACCTTGAATATTTACCATGCAGTGAAGAAGACCTTCCTAATATATGCAGCTCAGATGTACACTGTTGTGCAAGAGCCTAAACAACATACAAATAGATGTTCCAAATTATTTAATTGTTCAATAAACAGTGAAAACATGGAATGGCAAAAGTTTCTTACGATGAGATCATCGGGGTCTTCATTCATCTGTCTTTCTTATGGAACTGCATCTTCACCACCACTCATGCTCTCATTGGCTTTCTCTAGAAGTACCCCTTGCAATGATTTTAAGGACTCACTGTGTAATATGATCTCGAAATATCCCAGCTAGATTTGTACATCAAAAGCAATCAGATCGACCTTTGTTTTTCAAAATAACCATTGAAGAACTTCTAAAAGCATGGTTAATAAGATGATGATTTTGTTCGGATAAAGTAGGTAATATTATGATACACCTCAAGCATTAGCTGACAGAAGACTATCTACAACTTTTGAAGCTCTGAAAGTATACTATCTTCAAAATTCCATGTCATGTTGTGGGATTCCTTCAGTTAAACAACCAAAGAGAGAAGTTAGTTCAAATAAACATCAAGTACAAAAAGAATCACCTAAAACTCAATCGGACAATCAATTCACCTTCCTTAGCAGTTACCTCAAACTCTGCGTAAAAATGCAGGGCACTCCAATTAATTGGAACAAAGAATTGAGCTTCGGCGATTCCAATAATTTCGACCTGCTGCCATGGAACACCAGTAAATTAGGGTAATTGGCGATCACGATCAAGAGTAATTAGGGTTCTAATCAATCGGAAAATCAGTTCACCTTCCCGTAAGCGGCCTCGCCGAAGTTGTAATTAGCTATTCACCTTCCCGTAAACGACTACAGAGGAAGAAATTATGGAAATAGGTCACTAACTTCCGTCATCTACTTCTCGATCGTCTCCATGCCTGAAGAATAGGAAGAGCTGGGGAGGGGTGACGACTGGGGGCGCTTCAGCTTCTCGATCGTCTCCACGCCTGAAGAAGAGGAAGAGCTGGGGGAGGGGTGACGATTGGGGCCTCGACATCTTGTAGATAGCTTCTCTGGACTACGGGTTGAGAAACGACGGCCAGGAGGGATGTGAATAGTGAGGGATGTGAATAGTGAGGGATGTGAAGAGGGTAGGGTAAATGCCACAATTCATTCATAAGTTCGGTCTGAGGAGAAGGGGAGGACCGAATTGCAAGTGATGGATAAACAGCGTACTCACCACGCGCGAGTTAGAATGTTAACTGACGTGGCATGCTCAGAATAGACCAAATTTGCTGACATGGCGTGCTCTAGTTAGCTCATTATCTCTCCTGTTAACTTATTATATATATAGATTTGAATAGAATGAGCTTATATAGAAGGAATATGTTTGGTCAATCTTGTTGTTTTTAGTGCCATATATTTTTTTTCGTAGGATTTTTGTGTCATATATTTGTATTTAGTAAAATTTTGGTTCATCCGTCAATTATTAACAGTTAAGTTTGACCGTTAAATACTTTTATTTTGTTCAATTAGTTCTCCAATTTATATTTCTAACTTTTATTTTTTACAATTCAAAGATTCCAAATCGGACCCAGGTCGAAATTGACTGAGCCAGGGTCCGACCCACGGCTAGGTCGGGCCCTGGCTAGTGTAAACACTCGATTTTGACCCGGACGTAACAACGTTACACATAATACGTCAAATTCTAGACGCATCAAGCCACGAAGTCTCCAAGAAATGCTTAAGTGCATATTAGGAAATTATTATAAATATATTTTAAAATATTTTGAATATACTTAATATTTTCGAAATATTTTAAAATATATATATATATATATATATATATAATAATTAGTTTTTTTTATTTTTAGACAATATATATATACGTCAATTCCGATATCCACCACAAGCAGCCGCCGATGAAGAGAAGCACCCGAAATACGCCACCATAAGTAGCCACCCGGCACTTTCCTGCTCACCTCCTACTTCTCCTACTTCTTCAACTTCCTCTCCCTCCTTATCTCCCACCCCACGATCCACCTCGACAACGATCTACCCTTCATCCCCTATGTTCTAGGGTTTGTCGCCTTCTTCGCAGCCGCAATCGCCTACGTGGAGTGCTTGTGCGGGGCGAGGTCCCGCAAAGTGCAATCGATCAGGATGCAAGGGGTTGAAGAAGGCCATGGAGTTCGATATGCAGCTCCAGATGGAGGATTCGTTGAAATCCGGGTCCAAGGATATAATCGAGGCGGTAACTTCCATCCCTAAGGCGTGGCGATGGCAGATCCGTGGCGAGGAGAAGAGACGGACTGGCTGTGGAGGCGGCGTATGGCTGTGGAGGCGGCGTATGGCTGTGGTGGCGAAGGGGCTGTGGAGGCTGCAGGTAGATTTAGGGTTTTTTTTAATGCTTGTCTGGCGAACCGGCGAACCAGAGAACCTCCCGGTCCGATCAAAACCGGCTGATTCTCTAAAAAACCGGCTATAGAACCGGTTTCGCTTACATCCTCTGGATTTGCTTGAATCGGACCGTTGGAAGCACCGGTTCCTGTTCGAACCCGACCGGACCGTCGATCCGGTTCTGATAACACAGCATTCTACTAATTTCCCCCAATATTATAATATTAAGACCCATATACTATATCTAACCCATTTCATAGCCCACCCCTTAAAGACACATTGTCCTCAAGGTGTGTCCATGACCATTAAACCCGTCATAATCCCGAAGAAGAGCCAAAACCAAATCAGATGCAACGTAAAAGAATCCCTGACGGTTGAAGCCATCATAATTTCGGACAAGTGACTATATGAAGGTGAATGCTACCTGAGAATTTCCGGGACCGTTGAATCCATCATAATCCCGAATCATCGCTCTCCCCAAGAATACATGTTCACATTTGATTACAATCTTCAAATGCCTTTGAGTTATCGAATTAGGAAACAGCTCATTGTTGCAAGTGAAAAGCAAACCCATGAGAATACGACGTTGTCGAGCTTCGATTGTGGAGTCAAGTGTGACTATCCAAAATGGATCATAATTGAGGAAGTTTCGTGGTCCCGAAATAAAATCAACCAATTCAAGATTAAAGGTGCCTTTCTTAGAAGGTGTTATAATGTTGCTCAAGCCAAACTCCTTAGCATCCTCTCCAACAAAGTTAATGTTCTCTGAAAGCTGATCTTTTTCTTTCTTTTCATCTTCGACATCAACATCTTGGTGGCCTTGGCTCATAGGAAAAACAACTTCAACATCTGTATGTAATTCTTCCACATTGGCAAGCAATTCAGCATTGGGTTCTTCATTAGTTTCCATTATACGGTGAAAATACTTGATATCAAATACACCATAATTCTCATATTCATCATCCAATCTTTGCCCATGTAAATCCCACTTTGCAAAAATAGCACCACAAAGAGATTCAAATTGAACAAGAAATATGAAGTACGATTCTGCGAAAATTCCAATTCGTTGAACCACTCCAAACCGTGAGAATATTTCGTATAGAAATTCATCTGAAATGGGCATGGGAGCATCATTGATTTGAACAAGAAGAATAGGACTTGAATCCCTCACTTTATCTTGATCAATCCAATCTTCAGAAAACACATACATTGTTGAACTTCAATTCAATAGATTCCAATATTGCTCAAATATATCTCTTAGGCATTTTATCGAACACCTTGGGGGCGCTGATTTTACACTTCAGAAATTACACCAGAAACACAGAAATTGCACCAGCAAACAACCCCAATCGCAACAGAAACAGTATAGCAGCAGCAGTATAGAGCAGAGATGCAGTAATTACTTCTAGCGGAATAAGTAGTGGTCAAAACGAGTGGAATCGACGAGATAGGTGGTGGTCGGAGTCGAAAATGGCCGGAATCGAACCAAGATTACCATAACCAAGGATAGATCGGCTCTGATACCAATGATACGAACCCAATCGATAGAATAGAATGTGGATAGATTAGGATCAGAGAATAGGAGATTCAAGAAGTAGATCATACATGTAGAGATAGAGAGAGCTAGTCTCCTCAACTTTCATTCATATTTTCCATACTCGTTCTCTTCACCAACCCATAATATATATCTAAACAACTAACCCTTAATTACCATTCCACTCACAAACTATACATTATACTACTTTCCATTCATTATTATAATATTAAGACTCATATAGACTCATATACTATATCTAACCGTATCAAAGTTAAATGGGAATATCTAGTCATATACGATTTCTATGCTACCAATAATTAATGAAGCAAAAATATTTTGAAATGTTAGGTCTGAAACATAAGAGGTTCTTTACTGATCATCATATTCAAAATGATTGATGTCACTCTCCTGCACTCGATCGGCAATATATATATAATAAATATATTATCCATTAAGTTAGAAGTTAAGACAAGCCATTCCATTCAAATATTTGAAAAAAAATATAAATAAACTTATATGATGGATGGTTGTTTTTGCACTACTAAGCAAAGTCACAAAATTATATATATATATATATATATATATATATATATATATATATATATATATTGAAATAAACGTATGTATAGTATGTACCGATATATATAAATATATATTTTCCAACAAACTTGGAAAATCCAATAGAATGGTGGTAGTACGAATCAATCACGCAAACTAAAACATACAAAATCATAAACCATGCTAATATATCTTGTAAAATTTAGATTAAAAAGTGTAGACATTATTTAGTATAGACAACTCATAGATATTTTTATTATATATATATATATATATATATATATATATATATATATATATATATATATATATATATTAGTTATGTTGATGTGACGTATAAATTGTGACCATGTATCGTAGTTCGTAGATGCTGTTAATAATTGAATGTATATAAATATTAACTTATCCGGTTATTGTAGTACCATGAAAGATTATTGGAAAATAACATATTTAGTGTCTCAGATTTATCTCATGTTTCAGTTTGGTGTATAAGGATTAAAGTGTTAATATGGACTGTACCAAGTTTGAATAGTGTTGCAATTTGGTTTTCTGTTAAATTTAGGTGTTAAGTTTAACACATTTAGATGAAAAGACCATACTGCCCCTAAACCCGATTTCGGCCACCCACCTCCGATTCCGGTCACCCACCTCCGATTCCGACCCACCCACCTCCGATTCCGGCCACCCACCTCCAAACGAGATGATTCTGGTATATTCCGGCCCGATTCCAGCCGATTATGGCCGATTACGGCCCGATTCCGGCCGATTTAGGGTTCCGGCGATGAAGCAGCTGACCTAATTTAGGCTTTAGTGTCCGGCGGTGGAGCAGCTGACCTGATTTAGGGTTTATGGTCGATCGATTACGGCCTATTCCGGCCCGATTCCGGCAAATTTAGGATTCCAGCTGACTTAGGGTTCCGACGGTGGAGCAGCTAACCTGATTTAGGGTTTAGGGGTAATTTGGAAATTTTCAATTTTATTTGGTCATGTGCTGGTCACATGACCGAATTCTGTTAAATTTAACCTCAAAATTTGACGGAGACACCAAATAGCAACACTATTCAAACTTGGGACAGTATAAGTACGTGTTAGACACCAAACTGAAACATAAGGTAAACTTGAGACATTAAATATGTTCTTTTCCCAAGATTATTTACTGTTCTCCACAAATAGGTGTTATTAGGGGTGAGCTCAGGACAAACAGACGAGATTTTTCAAGAAAATGTTCATAACCCTAGTTTTCGGGATTTTCTACAACCGTCCCTAGCCCTAGCCTTATGTTAAACATTTGAAAAAGTCCCTACTTGGTCGGGACTTTTCATATTCGGGACGGGCTAGGAACAACCATAGTTTACACCTAAGAATGAAAATAAACATTAATTTTCAACTCAAATACAAATCCAAGTTCAAGCATTTATCAAATTCACGAACACATACATTGAATTCACCAACATATACATCGAATTCACGATCACATACATCAAGTTTACAAACAATTCATTAAGTTCGCACACGAAGATTAAGTTCTACAATACGAACACTAGCATTCAAGCTCAACGCAGCTCCAAATCAACTCCAACTCCAACTCCAAGTCAGCTCCAATTCAACTCCAAACCAGCTCTATCACTTGAAAAAGTTGAAGATTTAAATGGTAAAATCTAAAGTTATAAATAAATGATCTAGTACAAATAATATTGAAAGAGAAAGCTAAAACTGAATGTCTAGACTGCAGTGCCGACTGAACCCCTAGGCAAGTGAAGCCTTGGCTTTAGGCCTCCATAAATAATAGGCTTCAAAATTATTGCTTTTAATAATAGTTCTCCATAAAAAGTTTACCTTTGCAATTACTCATGGTTCCGGGATCTGAATATTGTTTTCACCTTTGTAATTTGTTGTATTTGGACAAATAGAAATAGTTATTGTTATTTTTTTTTTTCCAAACTTAGTAATTGTTATTTAAGAACTCTATTTTCTCTGCAATTTCTTAACTTTTCTTTAGAATATATTGAACCGTTAAGTACAGTCTTGCTCATCTTTTCGTATGCATGTTCTACTTGCATTTTCGTATACATAATACGATATATGAGCCAAACAAGTTTGATATTTTATTCAGATTACCGTGAATAACTCACCTAATACTTCAAACCTAAGACTTTATAGTAAGAGTAGCACTTTTAACTATATATTAGACCACCATTAACGATGGTACAAATTCTCATCCTTTATTACACATTCAACGAAATTTTATTATCGCACTGAATTGAATTTGGAAAAATAAAAATATTTGAAAATTTTAGGGCTTGTAACTTCGTAAGTAGCAAGTTTTCTTTAAAAAAAGTTGTAATTTGTAAGAATGATGTAAAATAAGAGTGGGCCTGTAAAATAAGTTGTAAAAATGGAATAATTATAATTTATAGAAATCAATTAATAATCTTTGCGTTACCAAATTTTTTTTTTTAATAATTTTTGAATAAAATTCCGCCTGCTTTATACACACTACAGTATAGGCCCACGGACTCTTCAAATTTTCCGTTTTAATTTTTAAAAACCTAATTTTCCCTCTCTTGCTACAATTTTTTTGGCCATCTCTTTCTTTTGCTGCAAATTAAACAGCACTAACCAAATTTCTTGCCGAATTCAATTCATTTGCATTTATTTCGCTCACGCATTCCTCAAGTGAGAGATTATTTTCCAACTCATTCGACGACTTCCACATGCAGCACGCTCTTAAATCCTCGAATTCCTCTGCAAAACCCTCCAATTTCCATATGCTTGTCGCCGATATAATCAAACTACCCGAAGACCAAGACAGCGACGACAGCGGTACCGCTGAGATGGCTAACCTCCTGCGCCAGCCCTCGGAATCCAGCTGTGGCTTGGCCTGTGTGTCGCCACGGCGGATGGTGTCGCGGCTGATGCGGCGCCTCAAAGATCGTGGCCGGCCGACACTGTCCAAAGAGAGAGAGCTGAGAGAGAAGGAGATGGTTGACCAGTCGAGGAACGTGAGGTGTTCGCTGGTTGAAGCAAGATTTGATCGCGGCGAGGAATCGGCTCTGGCAGGCCCGAGTTGCAGTGGTACAGGTGATTCTTTGTCTGATAGAGTTGAATTATGCTCCTTGTCTTTCTGTTTGCTTCTTACGCTTTCTTAAGCTGAAATTCTGAGGCTAGTTCGTTTAATTCCCGGATTGAGAGACGAACGTTATACGTTTTCTTGGATTATCTTGGCTTTGCTTGTGGACTTTTAAATCAATTACAAGTGGAATCTTTCTGCATAAACTTGACCAAGAAATGTTCTTCTTGGATCAGACCAGCATATCTACCTTTGGTCAAATAGAAACACAAATCCTTCAATATTTAATGGGGTATACTTAGATTTAGATAGTTGAAGTACGATTCCGGTGTTGGTATCTAAGTGCAAATCTGGTATTTAAGGTGTTTTCTCATGATGCATCACCACGAACCTCAATCAGTTTAATACCTTTCTCTTTTGGCAAGGGATTGCCTTATTGTCTGCTTCAGAGAAAGAAAAGTAACCGTATATTCTGAGCTTCTTGGTATTTGCATGATAGTATTGGTTATTTTGCTATTCTCTTGTTGGAAGTGCAAATTCTGGTCTGTACTTTATACTGTACCTGGGTTTGTGAGTAGAAACTTAATAAGGTGTATTGAAGAAAGTCAAGGTCTCCGAAGTGTTTGAACCTTCAAGTCAGAAGTGTCCACTTATATTGTGATTTAAATAGCACGTGGGTTGCTCTTTTTACCAATTGGAGTAACTTGAACTACATGTCTCGCTGAATAGCAAGTTCCCTTTTTCCTTTTAAATCTCTGAACAAATCCAGAACTTTTTCTTTTGCCAAGAACTTCAAAAGAACCTGAGTACTAGGTTAATGATCATACGATTCCAAATATTGGAACCTTATGGATGTATCAATTGCTGTAGGAGAATGTGGGGAAGTGGCAATGTCAAATATGGGAGCTGCACGTAGTCTGCTTGATCTCATTGCTTCTAGCAAGGATGAGCTCAGCAAATTAAGGGAGCTAAGGTTGGAGATGCAACTGCTTTTTCACAATGCAAAAGAGGAGTCACAAAGGAGAGATTCTGGGTGTGAGAAAGAGGAATCAGAAGAGAGTATTGGTTCTTGCTTGACCAACCTTGAAGATGCACCAAGCTGCAGCAATGTCACTTCTAGTCGATCCAATACCTTCCCTTATCTTATAACAAGAGAAGAGAGCGCCATTACATCTGAAAAGGAGTGTCCGGAAAGAATGGAACTACTCGAGGCGGAGCTGGAAGCTGAGCTTGAACTTCTGCAGATTCAGTTGGATGCTGAAAGTTCTTCAGAAAGCTTGAAGGTACAAGAATGATCTTCACAGTTCTTACATTTGTGTTTGACTTTGAAAGGACCTGAAAAATGTTTATACATAAACGAACTCTTTGATTGTAGGTTGATGATATGAATGATGTTGCAACAAGTGAAGAGGTAGTCAACCCCGGAGAAGCTACACCTGAGATTTATGATGGAGTGTCTCCCGTTGAACTCGAAAGGAGGCTGCATGAGCTACTTGAATCACAGCAGCAAGAGAAGATTAAGGAGCTCGAATCTGCTGTAGAATGTCTCAAGAGAGAACTAAGCGAGAAAGAGCAAGAGGTCCTGTGGTGGAAAGACACTGCTCTGCTAGTATCTCACCATGTTCCCGATCCTCAAGGTCGTTCGTAGCTGATGCACAAAGCATTCTCTTTTCTTCTGAACTGAGTACTGCAACTGTAAAGTGGGTGGTCCTTCATGGAGTCCTTCATGGATGATCTGTTTGAAATGTATTCCATTGTTGAATGATTGGGGTTAGAAGAAAGTTATTTGTACTTGAGAATGGCAAAAGTATAGAAACAGTTGGGCTGCTTAGCTTGTGTAGGCCGGGAGATACCTGCTACTTATAGAAACAGCTGTGTCTTTTTATCTGTGTCTTCCTTTTATTGAGTTTTTTTGAAAAACCCTTAACACATTTCTTCATTTTTGAGTTAGGTTTTCTCCTTCTTCTTCATTTTCAATTTTTGGTACTCAATCAAGTCACTATGTCTTAGATGGAGCTTAACTTGGTTTGATTTTGGCTTAGGCTGGGTTCGGGAAACTTGGGCCGGCCATCTACATTGACCGGAGCGGGAGGAGCAAAGGTTCAATCTTTTACCTCTTTATGTGTGTTTGCTCCCATTTTTGCTTGCTATAAAAGCTAAGGCTTGCCATAGATAATTGAGTTGCTTTATTTGCATCGTTGATTGTGAGATAGACACTTATCTCTATCATTGAGTTTGTAGTCTCCTTGATGTAAGTACTTAATTTCTCAAACTTGATGTTGGTGTTATTCGCTTAGGAGTTGATAATTGCTTGATGACTTGGGGCCTTAGTGTTTTGCCTTGTATAGTTGATACATAGCTTGAAGAAGGCATTTGATTTCTCAATTGGCTACATTAGGTAGCATGCTTATCCTAGTTGGTGGTATATAATGTGTTATTGCTCTTTCCATCCTTTTGTTTGACAGACGGTTTCTTTGAGTTCTCTGGGTGTCGCAGATTAAAGATAAGTGTTGTTTTTCCTCTTCTTCGTCAGCTCCCCTCTATCATATACTGTAAAAGGTACATCTCGTTTGCCATATATATGAAACCGTTAAACGTTTTATATCGCTAAGTCTACTGATATGATTCACTTGTGAATTTCTTTCAGGGACGTTGGTGAAGATGGCTGGAGTTTTCCTTTTCGACTTTACTTCTCCTTTACCTCTAAAAACTTTGTAATATATCTCAGTGCAGTATCAATATATACAAGTTCTCTTATTATCAATAAATGTTTATGTTTAGTTAATGATGATTCAGAATTATTGAATAAAGTAGTAACCATTCAGTTCATAATTTGGCCTACTTATCAAAATTAATCGTCTCGATTAAATAGGACCGATTCGAAACAAATAACTAATCTGTAAATCCTCCGGTAAAACGGTTGGATCAAATAAAACATTCACTCACCTAATCAAACATCCATCGATTGCATTACTTCAATTTAAATTGAATGACATATTTTTTTTAGGGTTAACAGGTCTTTTGGTCCATGATGTTTGACAACTTTTGGGTTTTGGTCAATGGTGGTCTTTTTTTACCTAGTTTTGGTACTATATGTTTGCAGATTTTTTCTAGTTTTATTCTAACCGTTACATTGTGTCCATTTTTTGACACGTTCAAGTCACGTGATTCACTCTAAACTTTAAATTTAGTCCCTCTAATACTTTCTTAACCTTTTTTTTGTTCAATTTAGTCCCGAAGTTTCAAAATTGACCCCAATTGGACAATAGGTCCAATTGAATTTTTGAAACTTCGGGATTAAATTGAACAAAAAAAAAAAGGTTAGGAAAGTATTAGATGGACTAAATTGAACAAAATTGAAAGTTTAGAGGTGGATCACGTGACTTGTACATGTCAAAAAATGGACGGAATTTAACGGTTAGACCAAAACTAGAAAAAATCTGCAAACATATGATACCAAAACTAGGTAAAAAAAAACATCATTGATCAAAAACCCAAAAGTTGTCAAACATCATGGACCAAAAGACCTCTGTTAACCCTTTTTCTTTAATAAAAAAGACCTTAAATTTAGGCTTAAAAAATTGTTGAGACGGCGTGAGTTTGAGATTAATTAATTAATGACGACGTACGTGGCTGCAGAAAGGCATGCAAGTGCTGGGTGTCCATGCAGGTGGCAGCTACCATATCTAGACTACTGCACCCAAATACGTACATATCAATATCAATCCAGTCCAGCGATTGATCTTCATCATCATCATCATCATCATCATCATCAGGAATAAAAAGAAGGTCAAAGCTGGTCAAAAATTCATAAAACCTGCTGCATGTGCAGTGATCAGAGCTGCTATAGATAGATGGGTGATAATAAAGGTGGAGATGGGGAAGCTGAGTGGAGGAAGACGGCGGATACGACAAAGATGAGCAACGATCAAGTGAAGGCTGCCGGAGTGGAAGCTTCGAAGAGGCCGCCGGGGCAAAACCCCGGCGGTGTATTACATCAGCGGAAGCAGCTGCCGTACAGTTTCAAGACCATGGCGGTTGTTGGGTTTGTTATTACTGGAGTTGTGGGCTACGTTACTCTCTACACCTTGAAGAAGCCTGAGGCTACTGCCGGTGATGTCGCCAAGGTGGCCATAGGGACTGCCACTCCTCAAGATACTCACCCCAGGAAATGAATAAATCTAATTAAATATTTATATGGAATCTCTGTATGAATTGAATTAATCGTCAACTTTAATTAAGGACTCCTAATTTCTTTCTTCTATATATTATTAACAACAGCAACGACCAAACTGCATGCTATTATTACTCCACGGTGTAACGCTTTATGGCGAAAACTGTCCAGATGTTAAACTGTAGCTTACAAATTAATTTTGTAATGTGGTGTCCAATTTTGTTCAAATGTGGTGTCTTGGTGTAATTACTTTGGAGAAGTTAATTCCGATAAGTTAATTCTGACGAAACCAACTGTCGAATCGAGCTTCTGTACATACTCTCTTCTTGTCATCTTGTCGGAACCGTAAGCTGACCACGTCGTCTGCGTAAATAAACGCAAATAAATCCCACTCCGTTGCCACTCGGGTGAGTGGGTTGAAGAAAATGATTGAAGAGAGATGAAAAAGACGCGCAAATACACCAAATTTCAACAATAATGAAACCTGGGACAGTTAATTTTAACATTTCAAACTCCTGACAAGTTTTTTAGTTATTAAACATAGCTGATTTGATGAGCTCGTCGCTCTTTCAAAATATCCGATTATCCGATTGTTATATACGTAATTATGTTACAATTATTAGCAATTTCGTATGTAGCAATTATTATCAAATGGGCAATTGAAAAAAAAAAAATATATACACGTTGGTTTTTCCTTGATGGGTTTATGTTATAGACTCCGAGCGGCCCATTATCACTTTCGGCCAGTTTACGGCTCATATATTATGATACAACAAGTAGCCGTGGGCAATGTTGTTTAGTCACCGATTCCTTTAGAATCGTATATTTTTTTACATTAGTATTCATGTAACTGTATTGATATTTATATTCTTGAATGGAGTTCAATTCATTTGATATGGAGTAAAACAATACTTTTTAACAATAAACAATTCTAAATGCCTCAACTTTTTTATAATAGTTTCGGGTCAAATAACAAATATAAGACATCGTCAAATCAAAACAATTAAATATTTACTTAGACTTATATGTAAAAGTTAAGACTAATTATTTGATTAACTATTCTAAAATCTTAAGATGAAAAATGAAGTTGTAATTTAGTCTTTATACTTCAGTAAAATATTGCTGGCTATGAAGATTTTTTCATTCTTAGAGTTGATTCGAGATTTATGATTAAGGATGATGAAACGAAAGAAACGTTGTATCAATTTGGGTCGTGTATTCGGTTGAATAACGACAGGGCACTGACTTTTAAGTGGATTGCAAGCTAAGTTTTAAGAGAAAGAGAGAGAGAGGTTGCTTCTTTAGTGGGTAAAATGATTGGCATGAATTTCCTTAAACAAAGCAAGCTTGAATGAACACCAATATCTCCAGATTTTCTGCACAATTTTTACTGAGTCAACTCAGTCCTCCTAATTAACTAGAAATTATACAGATCCTTGCTTCATCAGATCAGATGGCCTGCTTTGATAAAAGCTCCCCTGCATTGAAGGAAATGCTATTCAAAATCTATCGGTAAGCTAATAATGCAGCATAGTAATATATATATATATATATATATATATATTTTGTTTGGCCAAAGATGGTAATATATAGTTAAGTTACTGATTGCTACATTATATATATATATATATATATATATATATATATATAACAATGAATGGAAATATATATGGACAGTGGCAGAAAGCCCATGGAGATGGATGAACGTGTCTTTGAGTTTGGAGATGTCCAATATCACATTAAGGTAATCTATCCATACATATATACATTTCAAACTACTAACACCTAGTTAGCTTAGCTATATACTAAATATTACGGAAAAATCACCCAAATACCCAGTATTTGAAACTCAAACACAAAAACAAGGGGAATTTTCGTCTGAAACTCAAAATAAACCAATGACTCATCTTTCAGATGCGCCATTTAGGGCGCATCTGGGAGATGCGCCATTTTCCCCGGTGATGCCGCATCTGAGAGATGCGTCATTTGACTCAACGGTCAAATTTTGACCGTTGAGTCAAAATCGGGTTAACGATCCCCCAGATGCGCCCTAAATGGCGCATCTGGGAGATGAGTCATTGGTTATTTTGAGTTTTGGACGAAATTCCCCTTGTTTTTGTGTTTGAGTTTCAAATACTGGGTATTTGGGTGATTTTACCAAATATTACTGACGATATTTCTACATAGTCCTCGCTCTCGGATCCATTCATTACCTACTTGTCAGTTGCAACACCAGTAGTCTGTAATCAACAACTCCCCGACTCGGCACAGATTTTTCATGATAAGTTCAAATTGATAAGGAGACTCCATAAGGATGCAGTAGAGATTATCCAACCAGCCATACAAGGGTATCAACTTACACTGAAGCTCGATTTTTCTAAGATCCAGAGTCTCAAAGGTATATATAACTGTAAATAGTAAACTACTTTTTATTCCATTGGTAATTAATTAGTTTTACAATATGGATAATGTTGTTTTTTCACTGTAGATCCTTGCAGGATTATATCAGAAATTTCAACAGTGCAAGCAGTCATATTAAGCTATCAGTTGAGAGAGATACTGAAGAAATTAGTAGTTTCTGATGATGATGTTGATGCAACCCGAGGGATGTGCAAACCAATCAAAATTGCTTATCATCCAAGGGAGACATTCTTTGTTGTAAGACAGGTAACTTAATCTGCAAGTAACTTATGAGGATAAATTGTCCATTTGATTTGAGCTACCACTTTATGCTTAGTTTTTGTGTATTTGATTGGCACAGGCAGCAAAGATTACGGTAGTGTTCCCGATGAGCTTCAAAGAAGATTCAGATGTGATCATTGCTAACGCATTTGTTCAGGTAATTTACGGGTTTGGAAGTAGTTGATTTTGCAGAAAATGGAGATGATAATTGTGGTATGGCGCGTAGGAACTCATCGATGCGAGCAATTCAAAAGCATGGGAGAAAGCACCTCAGTGTAGTTGGTCACCAATTCCACCTCCAGAGCTTATTGGAGAGACCTTTGAGGATCTGAACACAAATTGTGGATTCATTTCCATTGGTAGAACAACTCAAACAAGGGTTAAGAACCTATGAAAGGTCTGAACTATCACCCATGTTAACGGTCTGAAATTTAAAAAGTTAATAACAAAGGTCTGAAATTTCAATTTTGTTGATTTGAGGTTTTCCGTCCATTTTTAGGTTAAATTTAACAGAATTGTGTGAAATGACATTTTTGCCCCTTTAATATTTTGTTTTATTTAATATCTTATTTAAGGAAATGTGAAATGACAAGCATGTGACCAACTTCCGTTAGTTTTAACGGAAAAAACTAACGGAGACCGCTGTTATCAACAAAACTGAAATTTCAGACCTCCGTTATTAACTTTTTAAATTTCAGACCTCTCCCGTTAACATGGGTGATAGTTCAGACCTTTCATAGGTTCTTAACTCTTCTTAATTACTAGGAAGGAATATCATGAATCTTCAAATGATTTTGGCTTCAACAGATTTACTATAATGTCTTTAAATTTTCACAGATATAACATCCAATCATGTGAAAGTTAAGAAACTAGATAAAGTTGTCTGGAGTTTGTTGAATTTCTACGCATTTGTGAAATACCATTTGAAGGTAAATCCTGGAGTTAACTAACTTTGTCAACAAGTTATTCATTGAAGCACAAAAAGTTGTGATTTTTAACAGATTGATCACTTTGATTATCAATGCAGTGCACTCAAGGCTATCTACACCGAAGGATGAGAAAGAGATTGAAAGACCTAGTCGAGGTGAAAAACCCGAACTAATCATTCCTCCTAAAATGGCTAAAAACTACATTTCATTATAAAGTCTTGAGGAAATAGTGAATCTTAAAATTGCAGGCCTTTCACAAGGAAAGCACAGAAGTAGAAGAAGAAGATGATGATGATGAAGATGACAATGCAGCTCAAGGTATCAATACTGTTTAGATGACATGGGCAGATTTTGTAACTTCAACTTATTTTTGTTTTAATTTAAGGTTAAATGTACTTTTCGTACCACATGTTTGACCGAATGTGGCTTTTAGTACTGGATGTTTAGTTTTGTATACTTTTGGTACCAAACGTTTGAAAAAATGTGGCTTTTGGTACATCCGTTAGTTGACCGTTAGTTTTGGCCGTTAAATGACATGTACAAATCACATGATCGACTCTAAACTTTTAATTTTGTTCAATTTAGTCCCTCAAATATATTCCTAACTTTTATTTTGTTTAACTTAGTCATAACACTTCAAAATCGGACCAGTTAAACCAATCGAATTCAATTGACATAGCCCCATTTGGGTCAAATTTACCCAATTGGAGATAGGTCTCAATTGGTTCGATTTTGAAGCTTTAGGACTAAATTAAATAAAATAAAAGTTATGAATATATTTGAGGGACTAAATTGAACAAAATTAAAAGTTTAGAGTCGATCACGTGACTTGCACATGTCATTTAACGGCCAAAAGTAACGGCCAACTAATGGATGTACCAAAAACCACATTTATTCAAACGTTTGGTACCAAAAGTATACAAAACTAAACATTCAGTACTAAAAGCCACATTCGGTCAAACATGTGGTACGAAAAGTACATTTAACCCTTTAATTTAACAATAGTTTTCAGAGCATACAATTAATAATAAAGCTGTTACAGGTTGCAGGTGTTTTAACAGACCGGTTAGAACTTCTAAGACACGGACATTCACGGGAAGGTGTCGCAACATTGCCAAGAGAATGCGTTGTTCAACTCAAATTCGTGGATGTGGCCATTTCCGCCGTAGACGTCTCAAGATTTCTAAGTTTTCTTCTTCACCAAAGTATACCAAATTGGAATGAAATATGTTTGTTAGTCTGTTGTTGTAACAGAAACCTCTTTTGTATGAGCTCCATTAATGTTTAATTCATCCACCAAAGCAAACCCATATATTTGGCCCAAGAATACAAGTGGTAATTTCTCTAAAGAGTGTCAAAGTATTTTCACTATTTTGTCTAACAACACATTTCATTCTGTTTGAAATCCCTAATCTTATTTTTAGGTAGGAAGATGTAATTATCCCTAAAAGCATTTATATTTCCTCCCTCCGTTTCTTTCAATTCATGTAGAACCTAACACCTTAACAAGGAATAGGGTCAATAACCTGGGAGAGGTCTGAAAATTGAAAATGTGATAACTGAGGTCTGAAGTTTCGACTTTGTGATTTTTAGGTTTTCCGTCCAAATTTTCTGTCAAATTTAACAGAAATACGTGAAATGTCATATTTACCCCTGACAATATTTTAAACAAATTAAAGTTTAATTAATTGAACATGAAATGACAAAAATACCCCTTTCACTAATTATAACATAACCCAACTACGGCCACCACCACGGCTCCCGCCGGCCACCAGCCAACTCCGGCGACCACCACCCAACTCCGTCCCGATGGCTCCGATTTGGGCCCAATCGGGGCTGCGGTAGTGCTCGCCGGAGTTGGGTGGTGGTCGTCGGAGCGGGTGGTGGTCGCCGGAGCTGAGTGGTGGTTGCTGGAGTTGGTGGTGGCATTAAGGGCATTTTCGTGGTGAAAGAATGACATTTTTTTTAATTTAATTTAATTTCTAGTCACATGGCAAGCACATGACCAATTTCCGTTAATTTTAACGGAAAAAAACTAACGTAGACCTCTATTATCTACAAATCAAAACTTCAGACCTCTATTATCACCAATTTAAACGTCAGACCTCTCAAATTCACATGGCTCAAACTTCAGACCTCTCACAGGTTATTGACAGGAATATGTATTTTTAGTACAAAAGTAAGTAAATGACAATATATTTATTCCATTAGAACAATAAATAACGGGTCTAGAACTAGAAGTACCACTTCACCATACATACCGAACGTGCAGAAACACAACAATATTACTGTCATGGTAAAGAAAATGAATAATTAATTAATTAATTACTCAGTGTCGCCTCCCTACTTTTAAAGTGAAAAAGGAGTTCGCTTTGATTTGGACGTAGTAGAATATAGAAAAACAAAAACCTGGCAATAGTTCAAAAATATTAGTACAAAAAAGAAGCTTACATATCACTGACCAATCATCACTTTAAACAAACGCCTTCTTCTACTGATATGGATGGATGGATGGATGGACAAATCAATCAATCAATCTTCACTGATGAGTAGATGAGCCTTGTGAACCAGAAGCATGCATAGAATCCAATGGTACCGGTCACCACAAAGAACGCATACGATACAATCAGCATGTATCCAAAGTACAACACTCCAGACACGAGTTTCGTGATTTCAAGCTTGGTGAAGAAGTAGAAAGCTGCGTAGAGGAAAAGGTATAGAGCAGATGATCCTGAAGTGAGGTATGATCTCCACCACCATAGGTAGTCCTCGCTGCACAGCTGGAAATAGCAGAGCACAATTGTGATTTCTGCACAGGTGATGATGAGGATGATGAACACCAAGAAGAGGAACCCGAAGATGTAGTAGAACTGGTTCAGCCAGATTGAGGTGAGGATAAAGAAGAGCTCGATGAAGACTGCACCAAATGGGAGGATCCCACCAATGAGGATGGAGAAGACAGGGTTCATGTACCAGGCTTGTTCTGGGATCTGCCTAGGGATTTTGTTTGTCTTCACTGGATCCTCAATTGCAGCCTTCCTGAACCCGACATAGCTTCCAACAAACACGAGGGGCACTGAGATACCAAACCACAGGAAGACCAATGCAAACATTGTCCCGAATGGGACCGCACCAGAGGATTTCTGGCCCCAGATGAGGGCATTGAGGACAAAGAAGATGGAAAATGCAATTGCAGGGAACACAAGAGCAGTTCTAAACGCAATTCTCTTCCACTCGGTTCCCTTGAACATCTTGTATAAACGGGCAGAGGCATATCCACCAAAGATACCCATGAATACCCAGAGCAAGAGCATGGCGGTCATTAGCCCACCTCTGTTTGAAGGGGAGAGGAACCCGAGGATGGCAAAGATCATTGTTACGAGGATCATTCCGGTGAACTGGACACCTGTCCCTACATAGATACACAGAAGATCTGAATTGGCGGGTGGCCTGAACACATCTCCATGGACTAGCTTCCAACCTGTCTCCTCCTGGGCTTCCTCTTGGGTCTCAAGTTCGTTGTACTTGGATATGTCCCTGTACAATGTCCTCAGCATAATCATAGCCACCATACCAGAGAGGAAGAGAACGATCATCAAAGAGTTGACTATTGAGAACCAGTGGATCTGATCATCACTCATCAGAAGATACGTATCCCATCGAGATGCCCACTTTACGTCACTCTCCTGAAAAGGTTGATATTGGACAGGAATCAGAATAATGTGTTCATCAATAGGAAATGAGTATCTAGCATGCTTGATAATAACGCCTTTTAAGAGGAGGAAATCAGAGTACTTGCTAATAACAGTTATCCAATTAGAAATGCACAAACGGAAAATAATATCTCCCAAAGCTTCTTTAATGCAGAATCATAAACAATGGGGAGTGCTGTAAAAAGCAGATGACTGGCAGTGAAACAAACCTGGAACTCAACATCATAGGTGAAAATGATTTCCTTGTTCTCTTCAACCTCTTGAGGAGAATTGGAGTTGACGACTGTGTGCTTTGAATGGGGATCACAGGTTGTTAGGCGAGTGTTGTCACTCCATGTACCCTCATATTCGTGTTTGACGCTATAATTCGACAAAGCGTGACATAAACAAACTTAACCAAATAATCTCAACAAGAAGCAAATGGTCAGGCGAGTCAAAGTTTAGTAAATAGACTACCTAAATGGTTTGACTTCGAAGCCCACAATTCTTGCCAACTCAGTCTGCACATCTCTGTGGTATCTGACAGTAAATGCTAAATGGTTGTGGACAAAATACTTCTCCTCTTTGCTCTGGATAAAAAAAAAAGTGTAAGAAAAGATATGTCAGACCACTCCGAAGTAGATGGTACCTTTAAGATTCACCAGAGAATAAATTACCCCAGAATATTGGCCTTTAAGCCCAACATGAAACCCAAGTTGATAGATTGGAGGAGCATCTTGGTCTTGCCTCCGTATTGGGACGACAAGAGGAAGATTGTCCAGAATCCTGACACATCATAGATTAGAATAAGCAACGAACAATCTACGTGAGCAAGATAAGAATCATTTTTAATGGTTTGAGTATTTCCTACATGTTAACTCGGTACTCATCCTTGATCTTTTCCTTCAACTCCTTTGCCTGTTTCGCATCAAGAGTTTGTCGGCAGATGATATTGCACATTTGTGCTTCCCGCATCTTAAACTGAAAAAAGCATTCCCTTTATGAGTATCAACAGTAAGCAATCATCTATGGCGTAACTAATAACATAGAGATGGCATTACTGTGTAGGGAGAGTTCTCAATGCGGTCGCCACGGAGAACTTCACCAAGGTTTTCTGCACTATCCACTATCTTTTTAGGGCGGCAATATGGAAGAGAATAGTACGAGTAAGGGAGCTGTGTCTTTATCGAGGTCAACTTATTGACCTTCACTACTAGCGAGTCCCCCTGCATTCAAAAACAATGAAACGTATAAGAGACTTTTCTCATAAAGTCGCACCAACTTCTGAGCATGTACAATGGAATGATATCTTAGAAAATTTTAATTTCTAAAAATATATATATATAAAGATGAGGCTCAGTGTAAAATGGCAAAGTGGAGTCATTTTACATTTTCCTCTGGAGTACGTCTGATCGTAGCAGTACAGAGAATGATGGAATAATAAATGCTTAAGTTGCAGGTCAATCGAATGCCAAGGGATGTCGCTGATTAAACATTAAAGTCAAATATATATATATACTTAGTACTCAAACCTCGACCAATCATTAAGCTCGCCTAAGATTCATATCCCATTAACTAACATGTAGTCGGTTAATATGAATAGAATCAATCCTTCAGTAAGCTCAAGGACTGCAGGAGCCAAAGGCTGATGCCTATCAGCATTTTAATAAAAATACCAGCAAAGGTTCAACCCTCAAATCTACAATTGTTCCATTTGCTGATTGAATAATGCTAAGCATTTATTCCAGAACAAAGGGTGAGACCTCAAAAATTTATAAACAGAAAGCCCATATTTGCTGTATTAAGAATTTAAGAGAACTTTCAAAGTCTTGAGATATTCGTTTCAATGGGATTTCACATTTCTAAGATGATGATGATGATTTACTCTTACCCACAATAAAATTGGCGTCCGAGACTCGTACGTTATAATTGTGTAAAAACCGGAAGAGCCAAGAGTCAGGGTTGCTATTTGTACGAAGCATCTAACACTATCCTATTCGAAAGGCTAAAATTGTACACTCTATCACCAGACAGGACAAACTGCTTCCGTACCTATACTAACAACGATCCCAAATCAACGCCATACCAACTAGATCCAATCATCAGCCCAACGGATCAAGAAATGCACGGGCAAGCAAATAGCATATCTGCGTTAGTGAATCGAAATTACACGATTGAAAGCTCACCTTCTGGAAGTCCTCGGGAGCGACGCCGGGGAGGTAGAATGAGTGAGCGCCATGGATCAGGAGAATAGCTAGGGCGGCGTAGAAGACCGGCACCAGTGAATGCAGCGAACGGGATCTCGGAGAACCCATGGAGTTTCTCTGAGGGAGAGGGGAGCTAGATCTGGAGAAGTTTGGTGGTCTTCGGGATCAGAGTAGTGTGTGTTTGATATAACAGAGGAAGAGAGAGACAGTGAAGCGGGTTTGAAAACGTAGGATCGGGTTCGGGTCGTCGGTACCGGTGTACTGTCTAAATTACGATTATATATCTTGGGAATAAAATAATATTATTTTATTGATGAATTTTTTTGGGCCTACTGGATTTGAAAAAAAAAAATTGAATTTTTAGCTTAAGAAGAGCTTTGAGTATCAATCACATTACTCCTCTTGTATAACTATTTCAAACTCATTGTTTTCAATATTTTTGAAACATTTTACGGTATTCATTCCATTTTAACATAAAAGTTGCAATGACTATTATGTTTTAAAACATAAAGAGGTATACTAATTAAAAAACAAAAAATTAAAAGAGGATAATTGTAATTTTTGTACAAATATAGAGGGGGCAATTACTTTATCATTTTTTTTCATTTTAAGTTATTATAATTTGATAATTTTTATAACCTCTGAATGTTTAATAAAATAAAATATGTGCTAGTTAGTACAGTATCTTTATTTATTTATATTAAACATGTCATTTTTTATTTATTGTCATAGTTTGAGAAATTGATTTTTTTTTTAATTGTTACACATTTTTAGTCGTAGTATTAAAAAAAAACTAGTTACTACTTATTAGATTACATCACTAAATATAATTCAGATATTTAAATACAAATATAAAAAATATTGCAAGAGCTCTGATAGGGAGTCCGGAATAAGGATTCCAACAACTTTTGGGGCATATATATATATATATATATATAAAAGCATACCAGCCACTTTTCAGTAAAATTACGTTACTAAGACTAACAAACTACTATTTATTTAAGCAAACCAAGTCATATCGTACGTATATTATTGGAGTCGTTATTAAGTTTAAAATATGAAATCATATTTTAAGAGGTTAAAGGGTCTTTTATGCCCTATGTTTGGCCACTATTGATTTTTGGTGCTGCATGTTTTATTTTGTAGGCTTTTAGAGTTTTAGTGTCATATATTTTCATGTTGTAGACTTTTAGTGCATCCGTTAATCAACGGTTAAGTTTGACCGTTAAATAGTTTTATTTTATTCAATTTAGTCTTTAATCTTTTTCCAACCACCACAACAAGGCGGCCGGCCACCACACAAGGCCGCCAGAACCCATCCAAACCCACCGGTGACCACCAATCGGGGCCGGACGACTCCGATTAGAGCCTTTGGGCGGTGGCCGGAAAAAAAAATTAGGAACTAAATTGAACAAAATAAAATTATTTAACGGGTCAAACTTAACCGTTGACTAACGTATGCACCAAAAGTTCACAAAATGCAAACAAATGACGCCAAAAACCTACAAAATAACACCAAAAGCTAACAGTAAACAAACATATGGCACCAAAAGATCCTTTAACCCTATTTTAAGTCTTCACTAAAAAAATATTCAACATTCAAATATCCCGAAATGGGTCCCCGATAAGCAATCATCGGCCACTAATTGTTTCACTTCAACTCTATTTGAAGCAAGGATAGCAATTGGCAACACATCCTTTTAGCAATTTCCTAGAAGAGCAAATGAGAGCTCATAACCAATATCTACTAACTATTACACCATAAACTACATCACATTGTATCCATCATTTCTAATACGCATTACATTGTAAATAAACAGAAAAGGCCAAGTTCTGGAAAGCAAAAGCAATGAAGAAGTAAAACTGTTTACCAGCAAGTAAAGTCAATCATCATCTGAGATCTCCACCAAAGGGCCTTTGAAACCACCTTCATTGTTACCCAGAAGCTCACGGGCTGCCTTCTCGAGGAACTCCTTGGCAACAGTTTGAACAGATGATATTCCAGATGAAGGATACTTTCTCTTCCTTGCTGAACTACCGCTTTCACTGTAGTAGTTCATCCTTGGCTCCGTTCCTTTGCTAATCTCCCTCATGCCTTGCCTTTGATCTGAAAACAAGTTACTTTTTGAGATGATCCAACCCCGCTAACAGTAGCAACGCTACTACACTTGAATAAAGGAGATACCTGGTGTGAGATCTGGCAAAGAATGTTCGATGAAGCGGGTTGCTGCCTGATAATTCAACCTGGTTGATGGTCGAAGTGGTGCTGATAGTAAAAGAAATTATTAGTGAGAGTTTAGAAAAGGAACCCAATTAGTAACAGAAACTATAAGAAGACTAAAAGAACTGAGAAGCTTTTTTTTAATTGATTGTTAAATGTTTAGGATATATATATATATCATTTAAGCAAACAAGGGTCTAAGGGTGTCAAACCAACATACAAAAGAGGGAAGCCAAAATGTACAGAAGATTCACAAGCATGCTAACATCTGTATCATGTCCATGACTGCATAGAATTCTCATTTCTACTTCCCACTAAACCAAAAGTTTATAACTCTATCTGAGTTTCTATGAACTTGTCCTTCTTAGTTGAGAAGAATTATACATCTCTCATTATAAACGACAACGACAAACTTCTTTTTTATCCTTTTAACAGCAGGCCGGAAGTTAAATAAAGTGTAATATTTCTTTAACCTGATAGTAAATATCAGTCAAGGAATGCAAGCAGCCACATGTTCCTCTTCTCATTCTTTTTTTGCCATTTGATTTAGTGAGCATTTAGTACCTTTTGGGATCTTTTATTGTTAGGTTTACGCTTTACATGTCTTTCTTATAAATGAAACCGACCAAAGTGTTACACTCCTCTGTTATGATTCTCAAGACTTTTTTTTTTTGTTATAAACAAAGAAACCCAATCATTAAGATTGTAAAGATGTTGCACAGACTGCCTCTGGGACTACATTAGCAAATCTCTTTTGTTATCAAAATTTAGTTTAACACTCAATGACTGTCAGTTTTGGCCAGAACTGATTGTCATTATCAGAAAAGAATAAACAGGAGAAATATAATATGTTATGATTCGTTCTCACTTATCAATAATCTCTCTTTACAATATTCTTTGTGATTACCATAATCGTCCATCAGTTCCAATATCAGTGATAGCAAGCCCAACTTGCCAACTGATAATGGATCTTGCTACATGTTCCAGAGACTAAACGATTGCCACTGTTAGGGATGTATTTAAAGATGATCTATTAAGAGATTATTCTCCGTATTAGGGTCACGAATATTATGAAATTGAATAAAACAATTAGCAATTAGGGATATCGATATTAATAAGTAGCATTATAACTATGCTATATAGAGATTCCGTAGACTAATTTTTTTCCTAATATTACTGTCAGGGAACAATGAAGGACAGTTTAATAAATAATGGGGCAGGTCGGACGTTAACCAAAATTACGAGGTTGTATTCTCTCTCTAACGAAGTCCAAGGAATCAAGCTTTAGCGAGGACGAAATGTTCCATGCACCCTATAAAGAACTTGGGGTTTCCTGATCCATCACCCCCCATGACTCAATCCCTATCAGGAACATAGCAGCCATGCAGCCAGGCTAAAAGTGGCGGGATAATATTTTTTCTAATGCTAGATACGTAAAAGTTTACAGAATGAGCAACTGCAAGTTTTTAAGGACATAACCGTAATATGAATTGCCATAAATGCATCTCTGCTCTTTATAACGTACGGTACACAGTCATCACTGTTGAAATCTTCGGTAGTCAGCATGGTGCCAACTAGGGGAAAAGGTGGCACGAAGGGTTCGGTTTAGGGTTTAGGGTGTCAATTATCAATAAGTTTGTCCCCACCCATCAAAGGTATTTCATCTAACAGTCCAATTAGGCTTTTCGGAATATCTTAATGTACTACTGAATCAATTTCTAATTCCTGAAAGGTTTAAGAAGAAGTAATTCAAGTAAACATCAAGAGATTAGAGACGGTATACCTTTACTCAAATCCATAAGCTTCTCTAGCTTGCTTTCATATAACTCGATTCTCTCCTACAGATGAAACAAACAGGAAAGAAAGAAATTCAGCAATCAACACAGAAGACCAATGGCAATAAACGGAGAAAGCAACAGATGCTAATAACAATTCACATTTGTGCTAGAATGATAAAATCCCAAACTAAGGAAACCCTAAAGGAATCGATAAACCCTCATTGGATTGGATTGGATTATTATTCAGGTATATACGCTTCATACAAGATAAAGGCCAGTAAATCTTCGTATACAAGTACCATATCTTGTTCCAAATGGTGCTACTCTTCAATGATCTTCAAATCCATTCACTGCCTACCTTAACCAGTTAACCTTACTGCTAATTCTTAAAAAAAAAACCTTTCTCTACAAACTGAAATCTCTAGTGACATAAGAAGCATTTACATCATGTGAAGAACTTACCAGCTCTGATTTCACCGGATGATCGTTGGGATAAACACCCGTGCACCTCAATCTCACTGACGTACACATTCAGACACAACAACTAATCAGTCGTAAACAGAGCTGAAAATCCATCCACATGCAGAAGTAGAAACGAAAAGGAAATACAGAATTGCAAGTTAAACTGATAGAGATAAAGAGGTAGGGCGTAGATTACGAGCTAGGAGAGTGGTGGCCGTTTTGGCGATGACAAGAAGAGTCTGGGCACGCTGAAGAGGCTGCATTTGGGCGAGGACATCAGGATCGTTGAGAGACAAGAACTGGAGAAAGTCGGAACGGAGTTGCTGCAAATCTGTCAGAGTTGAGTTCACTGAATCCATCACCGATTCCGGCACGCTACTCTCGTTTGAATCAATCTCCATCTTCGGAAATTTTCGAATTCAGTATTCTTTCTTCCTCCACAACCCACGGTGATGGCGATACAGATGACGAAACTGCAGTATATGCGGCAAAATCTGTCTCTTCTCTCTCTAAAAATTTCAGGTTGGGGTTTTGTCCTTAAAAAATTAGGGCTTACGAAAATAAGAAGCGAACAACGGCCGACCGCAGGGACAGGTGACGACGAAAGAGCCAAAATTCTTAAGAAAATTAACCTAGCGGTTTTCTTCTACCAACACCTATCGGTTTTAAATTTATTTTAACGGTTAATTATTATATTTGTAAACAAAAATCCAATTTTGCGCAACTACTAAAACGTTGTCGATATAGCATACGACTTAATTACCGCACGGTCCCAAAAACAATTCTAAATCGAAACTTGGAACTCAAACCCGAAAAAATTCACCAACAAAAGGCCGGGCGAATTAAAACCGCCCGGTAAAAGAACAAGTTCGGCTAGGGACATCCCCTAACCGAACATGTTCGGTTAGGAGGCCCCTAACCGAACATTTTTCGGCCCGGGGGCCACACTGTTTCCGAACTCCCCAAGAATATTACCAACCCCTCCGATGTTTAGCAAGGTCTAATTTCGCTTTATCTTAATTAATACATGATTAACAGACTAATACTGCAATTAGCAAACTAATGACCCAAGAGTCCTATAAATAGTACCCTTGGCCATTTATTTAAAGGAGTTGCCAAATTGAATTTGCTCTACCTTTTCTCTAGACATTTTCTCTCTCTCTAGCAAATTCTCATTTAGGCATCGGAATGGATTCACCAAGCCCCCCCTAAATCAGCAACCATTTTCACAAGTGAGGTTCCATCCTAAAACCAATTGGTAATAGGAGGTGATATCACACAAGTTGAACATCGATTCGGAGAAGCGAGCTATCTAGCAAAAGGTACGAGAAATAGGCGGAAACAAGAGGGTAGCAATACGAGAAGAGGTGGGAAAATTGCTGGAGGCAGGTTTCATACAAGAAAGCAATTACCAAACATGGGTCGCAAACCCTGTGCTGGTAAAGAAACTAAACGGAAATTGGAGAATGTGCGTGGACTTCAGATATTTAAACAATGCCTGTCCCAACACGTACTATATAGTATAGTAACACGGAAGAGACAAATCAACATATATTTCTTTAAAATGCATTGAATGGATGGTTATTTTCAAAAAAAAAATGCATAGTCTACATTTTTTTTTTAAATTGCTCGATGTTTAGTTATTATTATTTTTTTTATCAATATCATACCGCATATTATAAGCACCAAGTGTAAAAACAAAAGAAGTCTACGATCTCTTCATAAAATGAGGAAGATCGGGGGCAAATCAACATCATGTTACATTAGAAAAACAGGAATAATGTTCTTCAGTGTTGAGATTCGCGGGTTAGGTGTCATAGTTGCCGAGGTAATCAAGTTATGTGCTAAGTGTACTTATACTTTAGGAACAATTCTAATATAAACAGGTAAAATGCTTAATAAAAGTCTAATATCGTGAACAATCCTAAAAAAGGAAGGATACAACCTGCGGAGAAGGAAATTATCTATATATTTAAGCAAATTTGTCGAATCCGTGAACCGGATACTTTAGACTAATTTAAGAATGACACTGATGATGTTTCATCATTGCACGAGTATCGTCATATACTTTTTTTAGGTCAAATGTGTTTTTTCTAGTCGCGTTTACCTGCTTATTTGAATTTTATGACGTATCTCGTAAATTTCTTATAAAAATGAATATTGAACATTTTTGTTGGCCAAAAATAATTAATGAACATTTTGGTTCTCGAAAAGTTAACTAACACCACTAAAAACTATAAATCCAACCCAAATGAGACTACTACTACTTTAATACACAACAAAGAAGATAGATTAGGTACAAATCTTATAGCTGATTTGATTTTCAATGAACTAACTTTAGGTTTAAGTTCGATAACACCATCAAAATTACACACATTCAGAAAATGCAACAACACCACAGTACAAATTAAAGTTTAGCTAAGTTTTATTTTTGTTGAAAAGGTACCTATGTTAAATATGCTGATTTGATGACATCGCAACAATGAACAAAAAAACATTTAGTTACCAAAAAAAAAAAAAAAAAATCACAACGCTGAAATAATAAAAATAGAAAATTTACAAGAAAATAAGTTTGCATTCTGAAAGTATGAAATCATCAACTAAAATAGAAAAAGAAACAACCAGATCGTAGTTTTATGTATATCAGCCGCATTAATTGTTGCACATTTATTTCAAACGATCATCATCTGAACCATTTCAATTGACAATCAGCAATTGGCCAAAAAAATAAAAAATTTGACAGTCAGCATTTAATTATTCTACAGTAGAATTCTGAATTTTTGCTGGAGTAATAATAACTCAGACCTATTACTCAGTCTAAACCACCGAATTAACATTACAAGAATGCAGTAGAAGAAGAAATCACCATCTCCAACCATAATATCAACCAACCTCCTATTTTAGAAATGCATAAGAGAAGAAGTGTTGAAGGAAGGAAAATAACTGAAGATGGAGATGATTTTTTGGTTATAAACACCAGAATATCCATAATGAACACAGCAACAGCTCAACTGACAAGAGAAACACTAAATGGAAGGAACACAACAACCTCAGTCCTACAGAGGAGGAGATAAACAGATGGTGACCATCTATCTAACTAAGCTAGCTCACTAGCTAAATCAGCAAGCAAGATAACTACAAACTTGTTTTCAACTCAACTCTACCGCCACTCTCAATCAACAAGTTCTTATATATCTCAACAACAACAATAACTAACATAAATTGTTTACCATTTGGATAATTAGGGCAAATACCACCATCATATTCTCAATGTTGTCTTCACATTCCACTCTCACAGCTGGTAATTTTCCTGCAATCCATGTACCTCTTCCTGTAAATGGAAACTCGGGTATCAATACGCTTTTCATAATATGGGTGCATTCAATTCAATTCAATTAGAAACAGTTTGTAATAAAGACCTCAGCAACTTGTGGTGTTAGTGTATCTGGCCTTCCATTAGTAGTTGCAGTTGTAGCAGTTTGGCTGAACCTCTGCATATCATACCTAATCATCTGAACTCCCTCCTCAAGATGAGTCAGCCGGTTAACTAGTGTGTCTCGGATCTCACGAACTTCAGCTCTTAAGCGGCCCAATTCCTTACCAGCTTCACCACCTATGTCAACTACTGTCTTTGGAGGGCGGCCACGACCACGACCCCGACCCCTGCCATGGCCCCAGGCCCTCTTCGGGAAGGCCTGCAGAGGTTGGACAGAAGAAGCAGCCTTTGGAGGGCGGCCTCTAGGCCTCGGTTCAAAGGTACCATCTGCTAACAGGGCTGCTGGGCTCTTGGGAGGGCGGCCAGGGCCCCTCTTTGCAAAGATTTCCACCGTTGTTGGTGGCGGTGGTGGTGGCTGCTGCCCAAGATCTGTCTCAGGCAAAGCATTCACCAGTTGTTGAGCTGGAGGAGAGTTCACCCGAGGGCGGCCACGGCCCCTCTTGGGGAAGACCACGCCTAGTGGAGGCGTTGGGAACTTCCGTGGGCGGCCTCGGCTCCTCTTCAGGATTTCCGGTGTCTGAGCAGTCGATCCTTGCAGGTCCATGCTTGTATAAGCTTGATTTTGATGTGGAGAAGATGCGCAATACATATTAGGGAGAGAACCAGTAGAATTATAGCAAATCAACCAATTATGGCTCCTTCAGTACACTAACTTCATTTGAAAACAACATCGAACCAGAAAAACCGAATATCTGCAAACCCTAGATGCAAGGGGCGAAGGATGCGACTACTGGTAGGAGAGAGAAATTGAGTAGCTTACCTGAAATGTGTGTCCCGGCTTGTTGGCTGAGAAAGCCGCGAGCCTCAGTCGGAAACGGAGAAGGAGGAGCAGTAGGTAGCTGAGGGAAGAATCTTCTCCGATCTCCGGGAAGGAAAAAGAGAAGAGTAAAAAGAAAAGGAGGAAATTTTTTTTTATCTTATCTAATCTGTGATTTGATTTTGCGTCTCTTGGCTGGTACTCGCTTGCTCCTTCCTTCACTGCGGTGGGGTAGGGACTTGACTCGAGTCGAGTCTTTCTGGGCCGTTTAGAGGGTGGGTCCCACATTAGTAACGGCCAGGATTTCTGGTCACTGTGACCTCCTCCTGCACGGATTTCAAAAATTGTTTGTTCAAACTTCCCTTGTATCTAAAGTAGTCCTCAAATTTTACATATCCTACCAATTTCATCCTCCCACTAATCATAGTTGTGTACACTACTAGGGACGGCAACCGGTCACGGGTACCCGCCGACCCGCGGGGCGGGTTCGGGTTTGGGTTCACGGCGACCCGCCGACCCGATCTGACCTGAGCTTTTATTTTACATATATATTTAATATATGTATATTATATAAAATTATACGGGTAATATAACACATAGTCAAAATAACAATTATTCTAATGAATGAGGTGATTTATATTTGGATTATGAGTTAATTTAATAATTTATGATTTAAATTTGGAGTTGAATTTGGATACGGTAACATAAAATTTAGAATTTAAAATAATAAATTACACCTCACACGTGTCGACCTGCGAGTCGACCCGACCCGAAAGTGCATGGGACGGATCCGGGTCGACCATATTAACCAGCGGGGCGGGTCCGGGACTGGCGATACCCGCCCCGACCCGCACCATTGACATCCCTATACACTACACTCATAATAAGCAGGGCGGGCAATGATTAGAATATAGCCAGATTATATTAATGCTATGCTATAATTATACTATATAATATATTTTTTCACTTATATTATAAACATACTATTAAATAAGTGTACATTTTTAAGTATCATAATTATAACCACCGTAATTAAATTGTTTACTCATATTTCATTTTAAATATATCCATAAGAGAATAACCATATCAAGAACTGAGGCGAGACGCAGCAATTAGGGTAAAAATTAGAAGGGGTAAAATGCTGCAGAAATGGAAAGTGAGAATTGTGAGATTGAGATTTGATATTTAGAAAGTGAATGACTGAATATTAAATAGCAACAACAGTTGTATTTTTAGGGTTAGACAAATAAAGACCTTAGATTATAGGATAGCTATGTGGATTACAACTTGCAAATTTAGATTTTAAAACAGACAAGAGTCAAGACAACAAAGTCATGCACGAAGGTGTTGTGTATTATACACTACTATATATATATTGGTGGTAGTTATAAGCATGAGTATGAACTCAGTACCATAATCATAACTTTTTAAAGTGATTTTACAAAAAAAAAATTGAATTCGTCCGGAGTTTGTCAATTTTAGGTAATATATTCAGATCCAACTTTGATCAACGTGTTTGATCATACCGAAAATCAAACTTGACGTCGTTACGGTAATAGTTCAATTATTTACCTACTATATTTTTTAAAAATCTACTATTCTTTTGGTATTTAAAAACTTACAAATATAATATATAAATAGCAACATATTTTTTTTTAAAAAAAATTATTGTTATAATTTAAAAATTACATTACATAAAAAACACAAACAGTGCGTTAAAGTTTCCAACTAAAATAAAAATTAATATATATATATATATATATATATATATATATATATATATATATATATATATATATATATTAGACTACATATATAATTGACACACGCATTACTAAATGACCGGAGATATTCGACCAAATCCTCTTATAATTATTTATGTTTCTCTTTATCGCGTTGGATATTATTATTAGGGGTAATATTTATATTTCTACTAGGTACATTTCCCACACGATGCGCGAGATGGTTGATATATATAATTATTGATATAATAATAGTGATTAATCAAAATCATTGAATTGATATTATTTCGTCATAATCGTCATATAACTTTTCTTCGCGGATTGGCATATCTTGATTCATCTTCGCCAGCATATTCACGTTTACACACATTAATTAGATACATATTAGTAAATTTGTTATAAGCGTTAATCATTTATTTTACTAATAATTTCCAATATCCGTAAATTAAAAATATATTATATATCATTTGAAAAATAAATTTTACAACAATGTATCATAAATAATATATCTTCCTTTAATATAAAAATATAATATAATAAGTAAATTAATATTTTGTAACACTATTTATTCAATCCATTCAGAAAAAAAGTTCATCAATTTTAAATTTGTGGCTTTTCACTTAAATAGTATGTTTGTACGTTTTATTATTTATCACTCTTTTGTTATAACTATAAATTTTAGTTACTCTAACCTAATGTATTACAATATGATGTTCAATAAGAAAAAATATATAAACCATAAAATATGTTTGAAAAAAAATGGTTTTTAGTACCAATATGTTTTAAAATATACAACATGTTTCAAAACAATGGTAATTGATACTCTTTTCAATCACTCGTCCAAATTTGTCGTCAAATACGTTTTAAACTTACAAAATTAATCAAATACTTTTCTAAATATCTAAATCAATATCTAATAACTTGTATAAGTGTTATAATAGTGTCTTGACTCGATTGAGACTCAACTGACCCACAACTGGTTCTAGTCTAATTTGACTAAAATGTAACGTTTGCACAAGCAAATACGGTTTATTTGTGCTTAGTTAATATTGTTAATTTGAAAAATATTTAATGACAATTTTGAATAAGTAGTTGAAGAAAGTACTAATTTTCATCGTTTTAAAACATGCATTTTTACCACAAAAAAAAAAAAACTTAAGGAAATTATTAATCTTCACAAAAAAAAAAAGCATAACGTAACCCCATTGTGAACTTTCTAGATTCGCCACTGCACGACACCAGACAGTTTGCTTTCCTGCATACACACCCCCATTCCATTTACTTCAGCTATGGTATTTTGTTGTCTCTACATATTAACTTTACCAAAACCCCATAGTTAGGAACCTTAATCAACTTTATAAAAATTCACTAGAATATTAAAGGGAAAGTGGTTTCAAGTAAGTAGTCCATATCACCTGCACAATGCAATTTTTGAGATATATCAGTAGGAGGTAAGATGAGACAATTTTGCTTCGCCGTAGATTCAAATGAAATATCTTTAAGGCAAGTAGAAAAGTTTTCTTTGTTTTTCTGGTAAACGAATAGTGAGTGGTCATGACTCACCTACAACTTAAGATAGATTCAAACTCCCATTAATGAGCTTTTCTTGGCTGGCACCGATCCACCCGCTGCTGCCCCTTCACTCTCTCACATTGCTGTGATGTGAGACCCAATTTGGTGGGTCCCACCTTACAACATTGTGAGGAGAAGAGGGGTAGCAGTTGGTGGCACCGAGCCATTGAAGAATTTTTTCCCATTATCACGTTTAGCATGGATAAAATCGCCTGCATTTACGATCCGGTCTCTTTCCGCTTCCAAATCAGGTTTATGATCTAGAGAAAGATTGTATGCCTAAACATAGGATAGACAATGTATACAACGCATGTCAAATCTCCATAATCCAGATGTGTATTTAGATTTAAATCCAGTATAATATTTGGAAATTGAGAAATATTTGATATTATATATAAATAAACAAGGGCAAGATGCCAAATATGAATTCCAAAATCAAATAAGCATCTATCTAAAGATAAAAATGCACCACCTTCAAGACTCTAAACTTACGGAGGTAAAATATGTAATCATTAACGGCAACCCAGTCCCTTCTTATTCTCCCAACCGCCATTTCCAATCCCATACATTGCTCCAGTCCCCTCCCTCTCCTTTCTTCCCTCTGTTGTCCGTTCTTTCACGTTCGCTGCCCAAATCCAAGGCGCGCGGCGTGGGAAGAGGTTGAAGGAGGCGGTTACACGAGTTTTTCCGACGCAAAATCCGGCAAGTTGTCGAAGCAGGCGATAGCAACAGCTTTTCCGGTGCCGAATCCATCTATCGGTACGTTGATTTTTTGAATCGGAGGGTTGAAATTGGATCGAGTTAAGATTTCCAAAATTCGTGGCTCTCCGTCTTGGTTTAGAGCTTGATCGGGATATTTTCTGCAGAATTGAGCTCCAAATCATCTTCCCTTTCCTTTCCCCGTCCCTAACACGATGGCTTACGTTCCTCTTCCTCTTGATTTGGAAGTTCCAACACAGAAAAATCACATCCATCCTCTCTTACCTAGGCTTACGCTCCTCTTCCTCTTGAGTTTCTTGAAATTAATTTGAATGATACTCCAAGTTCTTGTTGCTTGACAAGATTGTTTCTTTTTCAGCAAATAGCAAGATTCATATCTCTAATCTGTTAGATTTTGCCATTTTTTGCAGGTGGACGTCCACAGAGCTGGAGGAGACAAATTCACGAATTTGGTGAGCAGCAACAACCCGACTACTCTGGAAATCGAAACTCAGAACGTCAAATTACATCCAAGAACAGAACATCTCGTACTCCGGCCTGCCACGGTACCAGATCTGTAATCCGAGTCCGGACGACGGCGAGGCTGGCTGTTGATACCTAACCGGGGGACCGACCGGTCTGATCAGAAGCGAACGATTCTCTAAAAAACCGGCTGTTAAACAGGGTTCCCTTCTTTATCGATCTTTTTTTGCGAACCGTTCCGGTTAAGATACCGGTATTCGGTTTGATCCGGTCCGTCCGGTTCAGGTAACACTAGAATTAGAGTAATTCCTTAAAGTGTGAAAAAAAGAGTGAAAAAACCATAGAAATTTAACAACTGTCACATGTCAGTTAACAATTGGAAAGAGAATCATATAATGCATTGCAATGCGTTGCCATGGGCAGTTGTTAACTTTCTATGTTTTTTTCACTCTTTTTTTTCACATCTTCTAGCAAAGCCCCTAGAATTAAGGAATTATTAGCTCTGAAATTGCATTATCTGGATACTGCCTACGTGTAACTTCATCTTCCACTTCTAAGATTTTTAATTATTTCTGGCTGCTTTTCTCCATCTCAGTATCCAAATTCCTTTCAACTCTATCGACACCCTAAAGATGATGACTTCCTCCATGCCTTTGCCGGCGATGTCTCTGCGTAGCCACTCTCCAGTAGTCAATTCCGACGCTAGACCATCTTTGCAAGCTCCTGCTGCATGGGCGGCATCCATTAAATCCTCCCTCGCTTCATCTAAATCAGTTATCTTCCGGAAGGGTTTCTCTTTAGCGATTTCGAGATTGCTTTCACTTCGGTCCAGATCCAAGTCCCATGTAGTTCATGCGCAAGCTGCTGCAGAGAAGACCGTATATGATTTCACTGTTAAGGTACGTTATTAAAGTTTCCGCAGTACGCCAACTCAATTGCTGTAGCGGTTCTAATCTCGGGATCAGGTTACCGTCTTCTTTACATCGAGGTGCCATTAGACATGTGATTATTCATACTTTGCTTTTGAATCTTATTAACCTAACTTGCAATTTCAACTGTTGCTTCGTTGTTTTGATTAATTTGAAGCTTGTTCTCAGTTTTATAAAGATTCATACTGTTCCTATCATTGTTTAAGAATTAGAATGTCTGTATGCAGTTATAACTTTCCAGAACTGTTGGAACTCAGCCAGAACTCTGCTTGTATGTGAAGATTAATTTTTGTTGAGACAATTTATAAAGTTTCATACTATTTCTTATATAGGCATACACCCTAGTGAACTCATCACCTAAATTATTGTTTTCACTCATATGGCTTAACTCAGGGAAGAGTTATTATAGGTGTTTATTCTAATATAAACTTATAATAATAAGAGCTTGAGTTTAATGTTAGAAGATTTAACTTTCATCAAGAACATTGATTCGTGATGAAAACTTCAGTGTAAAGGCTGACCTTTTATTGGGATTTTTTCTTAACTGATGACAGGATATTGATAGGAAGGATGTTTCTCTGAGCAATTTCAAAGGAAAAGTTCTCTTGATTGTCAACGTAGCATCTAGATGGTGAGCGTTTCTAATCATATTGAAGGCCGTGTTTATTTCATTCGTGTTTATTACGCATAAGAATCACAAGGTCGGTCTAACTGAAGTGTGTTATTATGATTCAGTGGTTTAACTACAGCAAATTACTCAGAGCTGTCTCACCTTTATGACAAGTACAAACCTCAAGGTAAGCTCCAATGTAATGCAGAGTTTGCTAATTTTAGTACAATCAATTTGTTTAATTCTCTTTGTAGCTAAATTTTGGAGTACTGAGGTACCATAGTTATTTGTTTTTTTCTGCATAGTCTGCTAACAGTCATCAACAAATTTGCAAGTTGAATGTCCTCCTCCCGAGTTTTTGGGCCTTGAGTACATATGATGTTTATATTTCAGGATTCGAGGTACTAGCTTTCCCTTGCAATCAGTTTGGTTTTCAGGAACCCGGATCAAATCCTGAGATCAAGCAATTTGCTTGTACAAGGTTCAAAGCTGAATTCCCGATATTCGATAAGGTATGAAAAAAAAGTAAATTTCTCTACTATTCAACATGTAAAACTTGATGATGAACAACAGCATTGGTTTTGGATTGAGTAGGTTGATGTAAATGGACCATTCACTGCTCCGGTGTATCAGTTCCTGAAATCAAGTAGTGGAGGGTTTCTGGGGGATTTAATAAAGTGGAACTTTGAGAAGTTCTTGGTGAACAAGAATGGTAAAGTTGTAGAGAGATACCCTCCAACAACATCACCCTTTCAAATTGAGGTATGTATGTCACATTGAAAAGACCACTCTCTAATAGTAATGTCACCCACCAACCATCATCATGTATTATAGTATTAGTGTTTTTCAACTTTGCCTCAATTTATAATATTGCAGAAGGACATTATGAAGCTTCTGGGCGCATCATGATTCGAACAAGGCTGCACCAACTGAAGGAGATGTATATAATTGAGAACTGAGCAGCCGACGGCGCAGTTGGGCCTTTATACAGTTCTTCTAAGTCAAACTTCTCTCTGTTACTTTAACTTCGCCACAGTTTCTTTGAGGATGATGTCTCATCTTGTCTTGTTTATATGCACAAGTCTACGAGTCCGCGATCTGCACAATATTGATATAGTTTGTTGATGTGAAAGTGTATGTAATAGTTTTTTTTTTTTATATATACTTATAAGGGTTAAGAACCTATGAAAGGTCTGAACTATCACTCATGTTAACGGGAGAGGTCTGAAATTTAAAAAGTTAATAACGGGTCTGAAATTTCAATTTTGTTGATTTGAGGTTTTCCGTCCATTTTTAGGGTTAAATTTAACAGAATTGTGTGAAATGACATTTTTGCCCCTTTAATATTTTGTTTTATTTAATATATTATTTAAGTAAATGTGAAATGACAATTTTACCCCTAAAGTCAAATTAAAACCACCCAACTCCGGCCACCACCACCCGACTCCGGCCACCACCACCCGACTCCGGCCACCACCACCTTGACTCCGACGACCACCACCTCGGCTCCGGCGACCCGACTCCAGCCACCACCTCAGCAAAAAAACTCCGATCGGAGCTTTATGGCTCTGGTCGGAGCCACAGAGTTCCGATCTGGAGCTCCGTGGCTCCGGCCGGGGCCACAGAGCTCCGACCAGAGCCACAAAGCTCCGATTTGGGCCCAATCGGGGCCGGTGGCTCCGATTTGGGCCCAATCGGAGCCTTGGTGGTGGTCGCCGGAATACGGTTAGTGGTCGCCAGAGTACGGTGGTGGTCGCCGGAGTACGGTTGGTGGTCGCCGGAGCTGGGTTGGTGGTCGCCGGAGCTGGGTTGGTGGAGTCGTGGTGGCTTCAAGGGCATTTTGGTCTTTTCAATCCAAGCATGTGAGGGGCACACTTGATAGAAGGGCATTTTTGGAAATTTATTTTATTTCCGGTCACATGCCAAGCATGTGACCAACTTCCGTTAGTTTTAACGGAAAAAACTAACGGAGACCGCTGTTATCAACATAACTAAAATTTCAGACCTCCGTTATTAACTTTTTAAATTTTATATTTTATAATTAATTTTTTAACTTTATAATCACTAATCCTTTACATTAAGTTTAACTTGATGTCCAAAAACTCTAAATTTAATTTTTAAAATGCTAAATTATTACTGATTTAATGATTTATTCTCGCAGAGCATAATTCTTCAGATATATTTTAAAATGCTTAAAATTATTATTATTTACTAAAACATAATTAGTTTTATGAGATTTCAAAACCTCACCTAATCAAGAATAATTATTTTAAGGCGTTTTTTTTGTTGTTGTCTTCCCTAAGCCGAGAAGAGAACTTTCAAAAGCCCATGTCATCTTGAAGTCAACTTTCTCATTCCCTCTCTCTCAGCTCTTCAATCTTCCTTCATCGGAGGAAACACTCAAAGCAATGACTATGAGGAGCTCAATCGAAACCGAAAAACTCATCGAAGATCCCTTCTCCGATCACCACTTGGATGAACCTTCATCCAAAGAATCAAGACTCATCTGCACTACTAGTAAGACCAAACCAAAGCAGCTCTTCTCCATCCTCCTCGAGCCATTCCAATGGCTTCAGATGCTGTCTTCCCAGCTCAATCCGAGCTTCCTCTTCGGCATCTTCATCGTTTACGGACTCAATCAGGGATTCGCCGGATCCCTCTTCAAGGTACTTACACCAAATTGAACCACATTCCTTTAATTAAATCATGAGTTTAGTTTATATCGAGATCTGGATTTCAAATCTGAAGGTAGTCTCCGATTATTACTGGAAAGACGTCCAGAAAGTGCAGCCGTCGTCCGTACAACTCTACATCGGTCTCTATTACATCCCCTGGGTGATGAAGCCGATTTGGGGATTACTGACGGACGTTTTCCCGGTGAGTGGATACCAACGGAGGCCATACTTTATATTCGCCGGACTTCTGGGAGCGGCCTCGGCGCTGACGGTTGCGGCGTTTGATCTGCGGATCGCGGCGGCGCTGATGTGCCTGATTGGGCTGAGTGCAGGAGTGGCGATAGCTGATGTGACGATCGATGCGTGCATTGCGAAGAACAGTATAGAGATGGCGGCACTGGCGCCGGACATGCAGTCATTGTGCGGGTTTTGCTCGTCGGCCGGAGCTTTACTTGGCTACTCCACTAGCGGCTTCTTCGTTCACCATATCGGAACTCAGGTCTGTCTGTGTCTTTCAAATTAGAGAAAATTTTGGCTACAGCCGAGCCAACACATGGAGCCTATGTGTTGGCTCAGCAACCAATCAAATGCTGATACATGTCAGTTTTTACCTGACACATCAACAATTGTTAGCTGTCGATTGGTTGCCGAGCCAACACGTAGGCTCCACGTATTGGCTCGGCTGTAGCCAAGAATTTCTCTTCAAATTATCTAATGCGCCCAATCTTTAATGGTGATCAATTAAGTTGTGTGTTTTGTAGGGAGCTTTGGGGATTTTAGCACTTCCACCTACCCTATTGGTTGTATTGGGATTTATAATCTATGAAGTGAGAGTAGATAAAAAGCTCCTCCATTCTGAAAAGTCCAAGGTTAGTTTAAAATCTCCTTCCATGGATGATATATATTTATATTTATATATTGATGAAAAAAAAAGTATAAATATCTATCATATTTTAAGTGAATATAATAATTAAAGGTCTCTTTCCTCTTTTGGCATCTAGCAGTGTAAACTACGTCTAGTATATTAATTGATCTCATGACTACTTACTAACAAATATGGATCACTATAAATTAATTAATTATATATTTATGTATGAATGAAGAAGTTTCGTTCAAAACAGTTAGTATCTCCTAAAAAAAAAAAAAGTCGTTTTTGGTACTACATGTTAGCAAAAATTACACTGTTCATACCATTAGTATTTTTTTGTACCGAATTGGTACCATATGTTTCCAAACCTTACTATTTTGGTACTTCCGTTACCATTCCGTCAAAAACGGCTGTTAAATGGCATGTGCCATGCACGAGGCTAGGTCCGGCTAGGTCAATTTGGGAAAATAGTTTGGTTTTGAAATTTTAGGACTAAATTGAACAAAATAAAAGTTAGGAATGTATTAGATGGACTAAATTGTAACAAAATTGAAAGTTTTGGGCTACTCACGTGCATGACACATGACATTTAACGGCCGTTTTTTACGGAATGGTAACGGAAGTACCAAAACAGTAAGGTTTGGAAACATATGGTACCTTCGGTACAAAAAAATACTAACGGTATGAACAGTGTAATTTTTGCAAACATGTGGTACCAAAAGGACCCTTAACCCTAAAAAAAATTAATAATAAAATAAACTTAACTACAAATCAGATGGACTTGCGGGCCGTGTACCATCGATCAATTATAAATTATTTAAATGGGCTCACTATTTTTTTTATTTCTAAAAGAAGGATGAGACTCTTCCTTCAAATTGAAGAAAAAAAAAACGGATCCCATTTTATAGTTATTTTTCTAGTAAACAGATAACATTGCACGTTACTTAATCTTACAATCAGGTTTCATTAAATCTTATTTTTAATGACATTGTAACTTTATGTAAGTAAGTGTGCTGCATTATATTTTTCCCCAAACGTGAAAATGTGTGTGTGCATTTAAAGAATAAAATATGTGATAATTTATTTCCTACATGATACGGTAGTAGTGTTTGATTACAGAAACCATGATAATTAAGCGACGATATATTTAGAATGACAGACAGGAATTAATGTTGAATAATATAATAATTCAGGAAAAGTACAATACTACACGTGATATTTAGCTTAAAAGTAATACTATATTGAAAGTTAATTCCGTTTATTTTTTTTTTTAATATTAGACGAAAAATACTTTAAAAATTTATAACACGTGTAGGTATATATGAATTAAAATACTACATAATACGAAATATATAAAACAAACAGATGTAATCTAAAAATATCAAAAATGATTTTTTTTATTCTATATAACTTAATTTGCAAAAAAAAATAATATTAATTTTGAACTTTAAGTATATATATATATATATATATATATATATTTATTTGTTGGACATGCTTGACCTAATAGAAATTATGCTATTTTAAAATCAAGGTAGAACTAACTCCAAAGCGTTTTAGTAATTTTGAAAAATATATTTCATCTATAATTAATAAAAATATGACGGAGCTAATAAATTGCTCATTAATAAAATTTCAGTTAAAAATTTACTACTAAAAAACGGGCTAACAAACCGCACATATATATATAAAGTTCAGCTTGTAATCACGTTTCTTTACTTTTAATCTTGTTCCAATTTAGTATCAACACGTTAATATATATATATAAATCTCAAAATCATCATTATTTAAAAGTTGAAATATTTCATTAAGAGAGAGTATTTTTATTTGTAATTGAAGATATTGACTTCAACATATCAATCCTGAACTTTAATTTTTTTTAGTGATTTTATGAACATTTAAACAAGTTTCTCTCGAGTAAACAACACAATCACAATGTTATCCGCATTTAATGTTTGTTTTGGAAAAAAAAAAAAAATCAAACTCTGATACGATGCCTTTAGGCAAAAAAAAAAAAATCTGATACGAAACTTGTCACGCTAAAATTAGGTTGTTTAATTTTAAACAAGCAAATTATATGACCCATGAATAACATCACGTGACACATTTTTTTTTGTTACTCTTAATTTTGTTTGCCAAACACCCCCTACAGATATTGAAAAATAATAAAACATATTCCGGAAATATAAAGCATTATTTCTTGAACTTTGGTTTGCCCATGTGAAGGCGGCGGAAACCGATGTTTTGGACTCCGCAGACTTTTTTTAATTAATTAATTTATTTAGCATTTCAGTAAATTTACTCATGGGTGGAAAATATATAGGATCAATAAAATAATAAAATACCTAGTTGCTAGTTAAACTTTGGGTATTTCAACAATTTATTAGTTAATATTATTTAGGCAGAAGGATTTTCAAACTTCAATACTTTGACCTCTTATTAAAAAAATTCCAATTATTCTTTTAGAGCTTCAATATGTATATAAAGTTCTACTTTTTTTTTTTTTTTTTTTTTACAAAATATAAAGTTTCTACTTCAGCAATTCAAAAGTCAGAATTTAGCAATTGGGTCTAATTGGGTCCAATTGGACCCTAATGCTAAATTGACCTAGACATGGTCTAACCCATGCCTAGGTCAGACCATGGTTAGGTTCACCCGGGTCCGGCGACTCTAGCCATGGTACAACCTAACCATGGGTTGGACCATAACTAGGTCAATTTAGTCCTAAGTTGCGGTTGAAAATGTTCAAGGGCTAAATTGCAAAAATAAAAAGTTAGGACACAAAATTTGAGGACTAAACTGAACAAAGTCAAAATTTGGGGTTGGGCATCTGCAATTCACGTGACTATTTAACGGTCAACTCTAACGTTCGGGCCAAAAGTATACAATTAATAAACGTATGGTACCAAAAATAGGCAAAACCAAACATGTGGTACCAAAATCCAAAAGTGGACAAAAATAGGGTACCAAAAGACCTATAAACCCTTTTTCTAATTAACTGTTGGCAAAAAAATTGCTAATTAACTCCAAAAGGAAAATTCAAAGTGGTTTTAGCAGAGGGCAAAAGAGGGAAACCACATTTGATTAATGTTCTTTTATTAATTATCAGGCACAGGTAAGTGAAAATGTAATGGTAGCAATACAAGGGATGAGAGACACAATAAAACGCCCTCAAGTATGGAAACCTTCCCTCTACATGTACCTCTCCTTAGCTCTCAGCATCAGCACCCACGAAGGCCACTTCTACTGGTACACCGACCCCCACGCCGGCCCCGCGTTCTCCCAACAATTCGTCGGCGTCATCTACGCGGTCGGCGCGTTGGCCTCCATCGTCGGCGTCATCATCTACCAAAAGACACTTAAAAGCATTTCCTTCCGAAACCTCCTCTTCTTCGCCCAGCTCCTCTACGGCCTCTCCGGCATGCTCGACCTAGCATTCGTAAAGCGCTGGAACTTAGCCCTCGGGATACCGGACTCGTTCTTTGTGATCGCCGAAGAATGTGTGGCTAGGATCGTGAGTCGGATCCGATGGACGCCCATGATTGTGCTGAGCACCAAGCTGTGCCCTGTGGGGATTGAAGGGACGTTCTTTGCGTTGTTGATGTGTATTGATAGTTTAGGGTCGTTGAGCTCTAAGTGGGGTGGAGGGATGGTGCTTCACTTTATGGGAGTGACGAGGAACAACTTTGAGAATCTTTGGTTGGCTATTTTGGTCCGGAATCTGCTCAGGCTTGCCACGTTAGGGCTTATTTTCTTGGTTCCGTCTGATGATGATGTGTTGAGTAGTCGGAATAGTTCGGATTGTTTTGAAGCTACTGAAAGTGGTGGAGGAGAAGGGTTGCAGCTTGTGTCCATGGTGAATCATCATAAGAATGATGAAGCAATTACTTGACCTTAATTTTGTGTAATTTAAACTAATTATATTCACGTCCGACGTGGCAGAAGATAATGATTTTTGATTGGCTGATTCATTGTCTTATAAATAAAATTGGATTTTTCTACAATGCTTTGGGAGTACCATGCTTTTGGTTTTTTTAATACTATGGTGGACTTAATTGTAACATAAGTAAAACTTTAAAAGTATGAAAAAGTATGAATTTTTTTAACTACACCTAAGATGTGTATCATACCATTAATAATATCAATATCTCTATGGGGTTCACCTTTAGGGCAATAGAAAAATAAAAAAATTAGTGGCAAAAGCATGGTGCTCCAAGAGCATTGTAGAAAGGTCCAAATAAATTCGAGTTTATATCTTTTTATAAATGGTTAAAGTTAGTTTTGGCACTACTTTTGGTTCTATATGTTTTTATTCGTATACTTTTGGTATCAAACGTTTTAAGAAAATATACTTTTGTACATCCATTAGTTGGCCGTTAAATGATACACGTGACTCATCCTAAACTTTTGATTTTGTTCAATTTAGTCCCTCTCATTCCAAACTTTTATTTTGTTCAATTTAGTCCTAAAATTTCGAAATCGAACCTAATTGACCTAGTCGGACCTAGCTCCGACCCTAAGTCGGTGACCCAACCGACCACAACTAACATAAAATATTGTGTTGCTTGCTGGATCTTTCTATCATGCTCCACAAGCACCATGCTTGTGGAATTTTTTACACTATGAAGAACTTAATTGTAACATACGTAAAAGTTTAAAAACGTAATTTTTTAAAACTAAACTTCAAATTTGCATCACATTATTACTAATAACAATTTCATCTAGGTTCACCTTTAGGGTAATAGAAAAAAAAAATACAAAAAATATGGTACTTATGGAGCAGGAAAAAGAGATTCTTGCTTAAACATGTATTTCTAGTAATGAGATTTAGGGGGCTTTTGGTTTAGAAATCACAATTATTGATAAAATCAACGAAGAAGAAATTGAGGGATTTTTCTACCATGCTTTAGGAGCACCATGCTTTTGGTTTTTTTAATACTATGGTGGACTTAATTGTAACATAAGTAAAACTTTAAAAGTATGAAAAAATATGAATTTTTTTAACTACACCTAAGATGTGTCTCATACTATTAATAATATCAATTTCCCTATGGGGTTCATCTTTAGGGCGATAGAAAAATAAAAAAAATTAGTGGCAAAAGCATGGTGCTCCAAGAGTATTGTAGAAATGTCCGAAATTGAGTGACGATCTTCCTACGGAGCGAAATAGACTTGGATGTAATTCAACCTTAAAAACTAATTTGCAAAGTAATGATGAATGCTAAAATCAATAGATTGACAGCAAATCTTTATAATTTCATTTAATTTATGATTTGGTATTACACACACATAATAATAACAACCGAGAGAGCTAAATGGTGGTTAAATAGAATTACAAATATATAGGCAGGTGTGTCTATGGACAAGGCATTGAACAAATGCACCAACCTTGGACAAGATCCTTACATTTACCAGTAGCAATTGGTCCTTTAACCTGTTTGCATCTTTTGTCGCATTTAGGGTTTGAACAGATGAAGGTCATTCCTGGAAGTCGTATTGCACTTTTACATATCTGAACCTCTATACTACTCTGTCCACCATCACATGTCATCACAAGAACAATCATCATAAAGAAAAACAACCAAAAACTAGTGTTGTTCTTCTTCATATCTCTTCCCTTGTCTAAATTAATTTCCCTTTCTGTAAAAAAAAAAAATAATAAAAATTTTACTCTATTTTTCTCCTCTTTTATTATATATAAAATATAATATCTATAGAGAGAGACTATATATGAGTGAGCTGCATGCAAATGAAGAAGGGTCTGATTGAAAAATAAACAAGGCGATTGACTGTATATATAGCCTATAAGGATTAAAATCTCATTAAATGCATACCCAAAATATAATAGATACCATGTTTACTTCATAATTAAATTTGGTAGCTAATCTATTTGGTTGGTCAAAATCAAAATTAATAACAAATATATTCTCTGTTAAAATCTTTTTCACAAAAATGATCCCTCCACACAGTAGGCCTGTCAACGGGTCACAACCCGTGACCCGCGGGTCACGGACGACCCGACCCGTGATTGACCCGGGGTCATCACGGATATTATAAACCTGTACCCGGGACACGGGTCAACGGGTTGACCCGTGACCCGGGTCAAACATGCAATGCAAATTTAAATAAGTGATGTTTTGAACTCGTTCTACTAATATATGCACCCGAATTTGAGTGGACGTATGAAAGTAATTGGATATCAATTAATTATGAGATCAAATATTAATTAGTAGTTTAATTTGTCGGTATATAGAAAGAAGTCTAAGATTGGAAGGAGTGACTAAGAGTGAGAGGACTAGTGCGCCTAGGGTTAGCAATTTAGCATTTAGATTTTAGCCATTATTTAGGGAAACAAAAAAAAAGAAAAACTGATTTAAACGGGTCACGGGCCGGGTACGGGTCCTAATCCCAAACCCGTACCCGGCCCGCTCTCAACGGGTCATTTACGGGTCAACCCGTAAATGACCCGTTAGCATACTTAGGGTCACCCGTACCTGACCCGTGAGCGGGTCATTTGCGGGTCACCCGCGGGTCACGGGTAAAATTGACAGGCCTACTCCACAGTGCATAATCTCAATTCATATCCGCCACATTAGCGCCAACTAATTAACATGTCATCAAAAGTATAAGTGTCTAAGAGTTGTCTACTACCCACTCCAATGGTGTCTACGTTTTTCAACCCAATCTATTAATGATATATCTCTTTATTATATCAACACATACTAAAAAAAACAAAATTTAAATAGAAAAAGTAATAGATATAACATTAAAAAAAAGGGTTAAAGGGTCTTTTGGTGCCATATGTTTGCAAGTGTTGGCTTTTGGTGCTATATGTTTTATTTTGTAGGTTTTTTGTGCCAAAAGTTTGCATTTTGTAGGCTTTTGGTACATCTGTTAGTCAAATGTTAAGTTTGACCGTTAAATACTTTTGTTTTGTTCAATTTAGTCCTCAAATTTATACATCCAACTTTTAAAATTTACAATTTAATCCTAAAAGAATCCAATTGGACCCAATGGTTCAATTGACCAATTAAACCATTGGTCCAATTAACCAGTCGTTGTGCAAATTACGATCTAATATTCAAAGTAACATAAATATTAATTTGTACATGTATTTAGCTTGCTAATATGCACCTAACGTATATATGTGGCGAATCAACACATGTACCACTAACTCATACTATCAATATATATATGTCACGCCCCCAAGCCCGAGGGACTGTCCCCTCTAAGCCCAACCAAGCCTAACAGAGCCCGTTGTCCTCACTTGGGCCCTGAAAATGAGGAATTTCTGTTGGACTTGAGTAGTACAACTCTTGTTTATTAAGGCTTCAAATCTTCTTAATGCGCGCGACGTCCTCGTCGCGGCCCAGACCAGAATCGTTTGACCCCGGTAGGTGATCGGAACTCCGGGGGTCAATAGCCCTGTGTCCGCGAGCCCGATCACGGTCCCGGGTCGGCTCTGATACCATTCTGTCACGCCCCCAAGCCCGATGGACTGTCCCCACTAAGCCCAACCAAGCCTAACAGAGCCCGTTGTCCTCACTTGGGGCCTGAAAATGAGGAATTCCTGTTGGACATGAGTAGTACAACTCTTGCTTATTAAGGCTTCAAATCTTCTTATTCTAACCGATGTGGTACAAACTTATGGGGTATTACAATTATACTTGACTATGACTAGACCCGACATAGCATATCCAATTCCGTATCTTAGTCAGTATGTACATGCCCCGAGGAAGTCACATTTAACTGTTGCTTATCGAGTAATTCGTTACATCAAAGGAAATCCAGGTGTGGGGTTGTTCTTCTCAGCTTCAAATAACTTGGACAGCATGACAGCTTACTGTGATAGTGACTGGGCAGCTTGTCCAATAACTCGAAGATCTGTCACTGGCTTCTGCATATTCTTTAGAGTTTCAGTGATCAGTTGGAAATCGAAGAAGCAACCTACTGTGTCTAAGTCAAGTGCTGAAGCAGAGTATAGAAGTATGGGAATGTGCTTGTTTGAAATTATTTGGATACGAGGCTTGTTAGACGAATTGAAGCCGGGAATTGCAAAACCAACCATTCTGAAATGTGATAATCAAGCAGCAATACAGATAGCCAAGAATCCCATGTTCCATGAGAGGACAAAGCATATCGAAATAGATTGCCACTTTATAAGGGAGAAATTGGTTGAGGGAATTATTTGTCCAGCTCATGTAAAAGCACAGATTGTCAATTGGCTGATGTGCTAACTAAAGCATTACCAAAGGAGAAGCATCGTGAACTGCTGGAGCAATTTGGAGTTAGGGATATGTTTCAAGCAGCAGAAGGAAAGAACGAGGAAGAGGAAAAGAGATAAAGAATAATGTTGAAGTGTAGAACTTTGAAGATTAGACTTCATCTTCTTAGAACAAAAAGGACTGTTTTGTTATTAACAGAACTGTGTTAGTTAGAAGTCGTTAGAATGAAGTCAACGTCTTTCACCTTGTATAAATCCCGTAATCAACATTATTAGAATCAATCAATGAAGGAATTGAATGTAGAACCTCTGTACCCATTCTGTTATCTTCCATTTCTACATCTAAATTCAAGTTTCTTCACGATCACTCAACAATGAACACTAACTGAAAGCGGCCGAGAATGAGTACCTATCTATGTATTTCCAGTAATGAGATTTAATGGCTTTTGATTAACATGTCTTTTGGTCCATGATGTTTGACCATTTTTGGGTTTTGGTCCATGATGTTTTTTTTTCCCCTAATTTTGGTACCATATGTTTGCAGATTTTTTCTAGTTTTGGTCAGACCGTTACATTCCGTCCATTTTTTTATATGTACAAGTCACGTGATCTACCCTAAACTTTCAATTTTGTTCAATTTAGTCCCTCTAATACTTTCCTAACCTTTTTTGTTCAATTTAGTCCCGAAGTTTCAAAAATTCAATTGGACCTATTGTCCAATTGGGGTCAATTTTGAAACTTCGGGACCAAATTGAACAAAAAAAAAGGTTAAAAAAGTATTAGAGGGACTAAATTAAAAGTTTAGAGTGGATCACGTGACTTGAATATGTCAAAAAATGAACGGAATGTAACAGTTAAACCTAAACTAGAAAAAATCTGCAAACATATGGTACCAAAACTAGGTAAAAAAAATATCATTGACAAAAACCCAAAAGTTGTCAAACATCATGGACCAAAAAACCTGTTAACCCTTATTTTTTTGGTTTGCATCCAGTTAAAAACGGCTCGTCCATTTTTCACTATAAAAATAACTTGTAAAGTAATGAATGCTAAAACAACTAAACTGACATCAAATATTCATTTCATTTAATGGATGATTTGGTATTACACACCAAATTATTATTATTATTATAATAATAACAACCGAGATAACTAAATGGTGATGTAAAGATGTGGTAACACTAAATAGATGAAATACAAATATAATATAGGTGGGTTTCTATGGACAAGGTATTGAACAAATGCACCATCCTTGGACAACATTCTTACATTTACCAGTTGCAAGTTGACCTTTAACCTGTTTGCATCTTTTGTCGCATTTAGGGTGGAAACATATGAATGTCAATCCTGGAAGACGTATTGCACTTCTGCATATCTGAACCTCTATACTACTCTGTCCACCATCACATGTCATCACAAGAACGATCATCATAAAGAAAAACAACCAAAAACTAGTGTTGTTCTTCTTCATATCTCTTTCTGTAAAAAAAACAATAATAATCAGGTTAATTTATAGGGACTATATATGAGTGAGCTGCATGTATATATATATATGAAGAAGGGGCTGATTGTGAATAAATAAGGCGATCGATTGACATATATATAGCCTATAGGGATTAAAATCTCATTAACTGCATACCCAAAATATAATAGATACCTTCGGTTACTTCTTAAATAAATTTGGTTGCTAATATATTTGTATTTGGTTTTGGTCAAAATAAAAAATTGACTCGCTATATATATATTTCTGTGTAAGGTAGGTGGGTACCATTATTTCTTTGACATTTTTTTCCCATAATAATGTAAATTAATAACAAAAATATACTCAGTTAAAAACTTTTCACAAAATGGCCCTTGCCACTATTTGGAGCCGTGTTAGCACGAATTACTTACGCTCAGGATTCTGATCCTGATCTTAAGATCTTATAATTGTACGATCCTGGTGAAGTAAAACGATATCGATCCCTTGTGGGACCTTAATGGATCATATGATCATGATCATGATCTTAGGATTTTACGATTCTACGATCCTGATTAAGTAAAACGGTCATACGATTCAAGTTAACATAAAATCATTCATATATATATATATATATATACATATATAAGTTTTTTAGTAGTTAGGGTGTTGGCTTGAGAGAATGGTATGATCAGGATAAATTTAGAGGTTAGATGAGTTGATATAGTTTTATTCTAAAAATCTATTAAATTAGGCGAACAGTATAGTTAGGGTGAACAATTTTTTTATGATTTTTTTTTAATTTTTTTTGTTTGAGCGAACGGTATTGTTGGGTCAACCTTAGATTAAATAGGTTTATTTATTATTCTAAAAATTTATTGAATTTGGCAAGCCATAATTAATTACCTTACAATCAACTATCTAAATAAATTTAAGTGTAATTGATTGATTCAGCAAATTTAACCGCTAACAATAACAAACAAATCTAGTGCTTATATATTAACGTTAATTTATTTGTATTTTTAACGTTACTTTTTTTACTTAAATATAAATTGTTAGTCCATTTTATAAATGGAAACACTTTACAAAGTGTAAGGCTTTTAAGATGACTTTGAATCATTTTCAATGTCATACGATTGGTGGAGTGTATCGTCGACTCGATCATTTCCGCTTGAACAAATCATTTATAAATTATATATAAAAATCTTCTATTTTTTCATATTTTTATTTTATCGCATTTGCAATGTTCTTTTATTAAGTAATAGTTAATATGTATATATTTTTTTAATAAAATTTTAATATGTCCACTAGAATGGTAGGTCAACAATGGATTTACTCAACCATCTTACGTAAACATATTTTATTATTAAATTTTAATAACTAATTTAAAAAGTAGTTATAATTAAGGTTTCATTGTGTCGTTACAATCGGCTAAAAAAAATTGTGTCGTTACAATTAAGTTTTGTCTAATTTTACAAAAGATTTGTATTATTTGTTTATATATATATACATATATATATATATATAACTAAGATATTTGCTATATATTCATTATATATATATGGACAACTCGTTTTCTATTTTGGATCAAATCTTCGGGATAGCACAAAGTTGGCGGTGGCGCGAGTGCTGGGGGTGCGGGCTAATCGGGACCTTAGGAAGTATCTTGGTTTGCCAACGATATGGGGAAGATCGAAACGGGAGGCCTTGGAATTTCTAAAAGAGCGCATCTTAACAATGCGGGAAGAGAAGTTTTAATTAAGGTTGTGGCTTTGGCCATTCCGTCTTATACCATGAGCATTTTCCTTCTTCCCAAAATGTGGTGTGCCGAGATCAACTCCCATATTGCTCACTTCTGGTGAGGTCAAAGGGGTGGGGAACGAAAACTCCATTGGAAAATTTGGGACGCATTGACAAAGCCGGAAATCTGCGGGGGTTTTGGTTTCAAGGAGTTATAATCGTTCAACCTGCGGGAGTTAAACCTGCGGGGGCGTTTTAAATATGAGGACTTGAAAAGATAGTGAATTAAAGCTTGAATGTTCTCTAAAATATAACAATCGTTCGGAAATTGATATATTAGATCTATTAACTGAACTTGAAGTGTTAAAAGAAACTACTCAAAATAAAAAATAAAATACCGGATCACATAAAAAGACTTGATTCTTTTCTCAATGCATAAATTGCTTTCGCAATTTCGGGCCGGGAGCGTTAAGGTTAAAGCCCTCCCCAAGGCGCCGGTTTCGACCTCAGGTTGCCCACGGAAACACAACTCGCTTTACCAGTTGATCCAACCAACCTTGGGTGAAGAAGTTTTCAAGGTTAAAATTAATAAAATCTCATTTAAAATCAACCATGTCTCGTAAAATGTTAAATAGATTAGTTATGTTATTATCAATTAAAAATGAAATATAAAAACTAAATTAAGTATATACCTTTAATTAACTAGCTACTATGACCGCAGCTTCCTCAACAACCATTTCTTTCTCAACGAACCTTGCAGCGCAAGAAACGTCTTTGCTTTCCTCTCATCTTGGAAAAGATTGCATGCTTCCAACACAAGTTCATCATCCATGCCCTCAAGAGCATTTCTAGCATCTTCAACACTATAATTACTACTTTGCCCCCTCAGACCAATCACCCTAAATTCATCGGTCATGCGGTACGGAGGATCATCATCTATTCGTCTCTGTATCTTGTTACCTCTACAATCCTCCGAGGATGAGTTCACAGCTCGTTTTCTCAGTTGATGGGTTTCTTCAACTTCGGTGGATGCTTGCTGAAGACCCTCAAACTCCAGAGGAATGTAAGTAGTTTGTAGGTCGGAGACCTGTTCGTCCAAGTTCCCGTCTGATACTCTCATAGAGAAGATCTTGCACAAATTTATGTAGTTACACAAATGTTTGTCTTTATAAGCAGCAGCATCTGGATATTCCTGCAAAAACGACGAAAAAGAACACATCAAACAGCTGAATGAAAAGGTTGCACAAGGCATTACTGGTCATCAACCCTAGAAACGGAATAACCCATCAAACCCGGAACCCTAATTTTATATATATATATATATATATATGCATATATATGATTCATTTTGAAAAAGAATAAAAGATTGATGACTATTTTGATATTTGAGGAAACATGTAGGGGGTGTTTTTAGCAAAAACACATAAATGGGGGCAATCTCCACATTGGCAAGAACATACGGCGGCAATCCACCATTTTTCCCTAAAAGAACCCGTCAATCAATTGAATGAAGGGTTTACTTGGAGAACAAGGCATTGATTTTATTGCACATCAAAGCTGGAAGAGAAAAAACCCGAAAGGGTCTATACCTTTATATAAGTCTCCCAGACATGATTTTCAGCAATTACCATTTGTTGGGTTCCATCCCAGATGAATCCACTATGACTAAGAAGATTGCTTATCTCGTGATGCTTTTTCATCAGGACAAGATAATGTTCTTGCAGAGCATATTTGTCGCACTGAAGCCCGAACTCTTCATTGAAGGGAGTGATCATTTGAGTCCATGCAGATCCGTCAGATAGAGGATCAATGCTGTTTCCTTCATGCAGCAGCTTCAACATCATATCGATGAAGTACGTCTCCATTTGTACACTCCATTCCATTGTTGGAGCAGTAATGTCAATGCAGTATTGGTCGGTTTCATCTTCACCTACAGTAAAAACACAAGGCAAATGCAACTGCCCACTCAATTCAATTCCTCCAAAATTCTCACATATTTTACTTTAAATTATTTACCAATATATAACCAACCATGGTATAAAAAAGTACCAAAAAAAAAAAAATTAACTGGGCCCCTATCCCACCAGAGTATTTCTATAACATGATCCTTTAGAACACCCTTAATGTTAATCCACCTAGAGAAACAATGGTAATACATAAATCCCTTAACTTAGTCAAGTCAATATTTATAACAATAATAGAATATATATTCATATATACACATAACATACCTGTTATTAGGATTGGTAATTCAGCACCGGTCTCCATATTGAGGGTCAAACGGCTGTATTGTCCATGAACGGATTCTTCACCAAAAATGAGACACAGTTTGTGAAAGCCAGGCACTGTTTTGACTCTAAAAGATCGAGCATCAGGATGATTCTGCAAGAATACATTCAAGACAGCATAAGACAAAAGGATAATAAGACATAAATCGAATTACTTATAAGAGAAGTCAGGTCACCTTAATGTAAACATCCCATGTTGAATCTTCAGCTGTTACCATTTCTCTTTCATCATCCCATGAAAACCCCTCCACGTTGAGAAGACACTTAACATCATTGAGCTGCTTCCTCAGGTGCTTAAACCGATTCTTCAAAACATCTTTTTCATAGTTAGATTTGAAATTGGCATTGAAAGACATCGTCATGTCTGCCCAAGCCTGAGCTATAAATGTCTGACCAAGTTTATTTCCTCTAACAACCTGGTCTAGCAATAACTCAACAAGATAACGATCCATAGGTGGGGTCCAGTATGTTCTTGTGCGGTCATTAGTAGAATGGGGCTTCCTCCCTTTTCCTTCACCTACATACATGTAAGCAAACCACCCCACTTCTGTTAATCTCTCCAATCACGTAAAAGACACCAAATCTAGATAAGGATCCAAATGCCAGCTGAAACTGAGACAAGAATAAAGCATCAGTACAAAAAAAAACGTTATTTTCAGCATCAAGGTTCAGAACTGTAAACTACATAGGTTGATTTAACAAAAAAAAAACAAAGTTAAGTTGAGTAGAGTCTCACCTGTTGCTGTTCCCACATTTTGATATTCAGAAACTTTTTCTTGATCATGTTTATGACAACCCTCATTGAGTTGATGTCCATAAATTAAGGCTAGGTCATCATAACTTGGCAGGGTTTTATTTCGATATGTTCGTGCATTTGGGTTCACCTGTAGAAGTTAGAAGTTATTATTACAAACACTATCAGTTTTGTACTTCTTTTCCTCCTAGGAAAATCACCAAGATCAAATAAAGGAATCTGAAAAAAAAAAAAAAGTCTCTACATATACAGACCTTAATGTAGGTATTCCAAACATCATCTTCTGCAGTGATCATTTGCTGTATACCATCCCATGAAAATCCATCTTGTTTTAAAAGAACAGTTGCCTCTCTGTAATATTTCCATAGCTTCTGGTACCGATGCCTTAAAACCCTCTTTCCATGATGAGGCCCAAACTTTTCATTGAACAAAGTAAGCATATCGGTCCATGACTGCTTGTTAAATGTATCACCAGACTTATTGCCTCTTCCTAACTGGTCGAGCATAAGCTCGATAAAATACTGGTCCATACATGATGTCCAATCTGTCCTTGGTCGTTCTGTACTCGACAGCATTTGACCAACAAATCCATCACCTGAAAATCAATAATTTTCCAGATTACTACATGAACTTAACAAAAACCAAAAAAACCAAACATAGATTTCTTGTACCCATGTTTGGTCCTTGATTGAAATCATCAAAGTCCTGGTCATGGCTTGATCGGCTATATCTTCCATCAGCAGTAGCGTATCCAAAAATGAAACATAGATCATTAAAATTAAGCAACGGTTTGGTTCTGTACAAGGAGGTAGCATCTGGGTTAGCCTGCACTATATAAGAACATTAGTTCTCTGATCACAGAATAAATGAGCATCCTATAGAAAGGAAAAATAGGAGTTTACCCTGAAGTAAGCATCCCAAGCAGAGTCACTAGCAATCACCATCTGGCTACTTTCGTCCCAAGAAAAACAACTTTGGTGTAGAAGATTCTTCACATCATTATATTGCTTCCATAAATTCGTGTATCGTCCTTTCAAAACATCTTTGTCATACTGAGATCCAAATTTGGCATTGAATACAGTTAGCATGTCGGTCCATGCTTGCTTGGTGAAGGTATGGCCAACCCTGTTCCCTCTATGCAGATGCTCTATCATAAGGTCTATGAAATAGCGTTCCATTGCTGGAGTCCAATATGTCCTTGATCTATCATTACCATCAATATCTTCATTCGCCATCTGTTCTCCAATGTGAATAAATTTCAGAAAAAATAAAATAAAATAGACCTTGATTCATAATGCACTCTCCTCAAATCAACACACTTCACTATACTACCTAAGCATATTTCAGATTCCATCTATTCAGCAACAAATACCCAATTGCAACCTTTACTGTAAATTCTAATAAACAATTCACATCACAGCCCAATCATGGAAAACTCATTTAATTAAATAGAGAAATGAGTTCTTCAAGTTCTGCCGTTTTCCAGAATCTATTAAGGAGCTTGGAGTACAGTGAGAGTATCGATATCGTAGAAAGTGGCAAGAGATGATACAAGAAGAGGAGATGTGAAGTTTTTTGAAGGTTTCATCACCTATTAAAAATGGAGGGAGGGAGGAGAAGGTTGAGTTGCAGAGCTTGGCGCCTAACAGTACAGCAGCTGTTAACCCTAATCCGGAATAACGCCTTCCACGGTGTTTGGTTACGGAGCCATCTTCTTCTCCTCTGCACGTAACTGGCGTGAAGTCAATTTAGGGCTGCTACAAAATTGGCCCGGACTCATTTTTTTTTATTTTTTTTTTTTTCACGGGTGGTTCTAGATGGGCCTAATTATAACTCATATGTATGATGATTAAGCATTTATTTTTATTTTTTAAAAGATAGTTTATAAAAATTTAAAGAAAAAATAATCACTTCTCATATGTTGATTTTCATTTTGCTGAAAACTAGTGGCTGAGGCAGGATCCGAGGTCAGGGGTGCAAGAGTGATCCAGTTTTTGTATTCATGCAGAAGTCGAAGAAATTCCAAATAACTAAATGTGCTGAAAACTAAACCGGTGAATTAAATAAAAATCACTACAAAATTATAAAATTAAATAATACATAAATTGCAAAACCTATTGAGTTATATATATTTTAATGGGGTTAATCCTAAAAATTAAAACTGTTCAAATAAAACTGTGCAAGTTATAAATTCTATATCATTTTTGTGTAGCAGAGTAACCAAAAAAGACATAAGGGTCAGCTCTAGAGGCAAATTTGTCTGAAATCAACAATTGTTTTGCAAAACACAAGCAACCAAAAACGCTTAAGTGAGCAACAGAGGGTTTCTTCCCACTAAAAACTCCAAGGGGGGTTTTCCTTTTAAAACTTTTGAAGGTGTTAAATTGATGAGGTAGCAAGCAGTGAGAACACAATCCCACCAGAAATCATTAGGAATAGATGCTTGTAATTTCAAAGCCCGGGAAACTTCCAACAAGTGTCTGTGTTTTCTTTCAACTCGAACATTTTGTTGTGTATGTGCAACTTGTCTGGTGTATGATCCCTTTGGTTTTAAAAAGAGTATTGACTTGCTCATTAACAAATTCTCCCCCATTGTCACTTCTAAAAAATTTAACAGTTTTGAAAAATTGGATTTGAATCATAGCAAGAAAATATCTTAGAATTACTACCACATCAGATTTGAACTCAAGTAAAAAAAAAATCAAAGTTACTCGAGAGAAATCATCCACCAAAGTCAAAAAAATACATTTTATTATCATATGTGGTAGTACCATATCCATATATCAACATGAAGCAAATCAAAGATAGAGCCGGCACGAGAAACAGAAGTAGGGAATTTATTTCTAACAGTCTTTGCCATGGGACAAACAATACAATCATGTATAGCAGAGACATTATTCTTAGAATACTGGAGACTATCAAGATATTGTAAGGCCTTAACAGAGGAATGCCCTAAACGTTTATGTCATAACACGGAACTATCATTATTGGTTGAAAACAAACCAGAAATAAACTCCTATACTAAGAACAAAACTAGAAAAGGCCACAGACATCCAGCTTGACTTCATATTGCTCCCCAAAACACATGTGTCTGACACCATACTCTTCACCATGCTTCAGTCCATACTTCACAACTACCACAACAGTAACTACCCTACAAACTAGGAGACATACTTATCTTATCTAAAACACACTTAACCAACTTAGCTAACTAACATTACTAATATTACACACACCAAACACATGTGCCTGACATCATGCTCTTCACCATGCTTCAATCCATGCTTCACCCGTGTTTGACATCCTGCTTTGCCATGCTCACCCTGCTGTTGTGCCATGCAGTGTTATCAGAATCGGACCGGACCGGCGGTCCAACCGCGGTTGGACTGGAACCGGACCCCTCCACGGTCCAGTTTGGTTATTTCCGGAGGATGTAAGCAAACTCGGTTCTGAAGTCCGGTTTTTACCGAACCGGGCAGTTTTGGGCGAACCGGGCGGTTCGTCGGTTCAGAATCCTTTCATTAAAAAAAAAAATAGGGTTAACTTACAGAGAGGCAGGCCCCGATCCGGACTAAAACCTACAGAAGGGTTAACTTACAGAGAGGCTCTGCAAATTTGCATGTTTTTGACTAAAACCGGTCGGACCCGATTCGGACCGGGGCCAACCGGCCGAACCGGGAACCGGTGGCCCGGCCGGTTCAGGCCCCGGTCCGGTTCTGATAACACTGGTGCCATGCTTTGCCCGTGCATTGCCTGTGCTGACACCATCTTCCACTGCTGCTGTACCCTGCTTCTCTTGATACTTACACAAGTTTAACACAAGAATATAACCTTAATTATATATATATATATATATATATATATATATATATATATTTTGACGAATCTTTTATTTTAATCTTCTTTTTGGCGTGGCAAAAATCTGTCGAAATTAGATGAATATGAAAAACTCTGGTCTTAGCCCAAAAATGAAGATAAACTGATGGGTTTGCCGGCGGCCCGCGAGAACTGAAGCGATATTTCTCATCCTCCTCGATAGTGGGCTGAATCTGGTCCCACCTGCTCAAAGTTATCTTCCGTTCCGCCATCTACTTTTTTTGGGCATCTTCCTTTCCTCCAAATATCTAATTCGTTAGGTTTCGGCTCCCTGAAATTGCAGAAATCCCCTCAAATTCAACGGTGTTTTGCTATAAAATTCGCCGGAGAGGAAGGAGTTTTCAGTTAGTTAATCGATGACTAGCTGCCTGTGCTGCTCTAGACTCTCAGTTGCGCCCAAATCAACGGTTACATGTAGCAGTTCTTCTTCGAGAGTAATAACTGGATTTAGTAATCTTGCGCCTAGTGGCGATCACAGGATTCCACGACGGTCTGTATGTGGAGGCATCAGAGCTTCAATGGTCGACTCGTACGGGAACTCGTCTGACTTCACTAAGCGTATGGAGCAAGCCTGGTTAATCTCTCAGGTAGATCATAGGTGGCTTATAATTTGGTAGTATATACTTCATTTCCGGCTTATTTCGTTTCTATTAAATTCGTCTGGATTGCGAATTTTGCAAGTATTGGGAGGGAGCTTAAAGAGCTAATCTGGCAAATTATATATCATTGGAAGTTAATAAGTTATGATTGTGGTCAGTTAGGGATCCATCTGATAATGAGTATTAGTTAGACTTACTTCCATAGATCACCCTTTTAACGTGTGATCAGTTATTTATATAGCATTGAGTTCTTGTTCTTTTTCTAAATGGAGAATTTCGAATCAAGGTTGTGTTTTCTTGCTACATTGTTGTGCACCTTGGTATCTGTTCCATTGGACCGGAACTTGAGCCATCTCTTCTCCTTGCTACAACAATGTATTTAGGCCCTACTTTCTAGGTGTAGACATCAGAATCCAGGAAATTGGAGATGATAGGAGATTAATATTTGATGAAGGCAATTGGCAATTGGTCCTCTCTCCAAATACTTCCCAATTGGTTGAATTCTTATTTGCTCATGAACTCTTCTGTGAAAAACTGTTTCTGGAGATTAGTTCATGCTTTCGGACCAAAAAGAGGCATGTAATAAACAAGAAAGTTAACTTATTACAGTTGGATGGAACACATCTCTTTGTGTAGCTCCACTTTTGGTTTAGGTCATCGTACTAGAAATTAGAATGACAAAAAAAAACTATTCTTACCAGCTAGTCATGGTTATTTCCTAATGGTTGCTATTCAGTCTATACCTCCTGTGTTGTGAATCCTTTCGAAGTTGTAACACCACACTGCTCCAGCTCTAGCTAATTGTACTTTTGGACCTGACAAGCATTACATATACTGGGAACGCATAGGGATTATGGATAAAATGACATAGTCTCATACGAATTTAGGCTCACAGTATTGCAAAGACATAACACAAATATTTCTTGAAAAGAAACAGCTCAGACCAAAAAAAAGGTGTAATATATTACAATTCATTTAGTTTCTTTATCATGTCACAGTGATGGGGTGAAGAAATGCAAAGTAGCTTAGCTTGTAGTGGAAACCTCAGTTGTGGTTGCTCAAATTCTGAGCTCATTCAATGGTTCCATAGCTTGTTTTTGGGTTTACAGTATCTGTCTGTTTTGGCTCTACTAGTTAGTCTTAGTCCATGTAGCTGCTGGAGATTCTTTAACTGATTACCCCAAACCCTCTCTCATAATTTTACTGCTGCAGCAACCAAGGCCAGTTTCATGTACCTCATGCAGCTCGAAGGGCCGTGTGGAATGCAAATGGTGTCTAGGCACCGGGTTTTTCATCCTCGGTGACAACATGCTATGTCAAGTCCCTTCAAGAAACAGCAACTGTGTGATTTGTTCTGGAAAGGTAAGTAAAGACTCTTTCTTGTCTAATATGTGAATCCAAACATCTGCCTCTATGTTGTGGACTGTCTTCATTTTGGTACTATAAACAAAAATAATAATAATATGGTGATATTGAATCCGGAATTAGGGGTCGAGGTGCTGCTCCGACTGTCAGGGAACAGGGTTTCGTGCCAAGTGGTTGGGAGAGCCTCCCATTTCCCAGTAGAGCCTTCTTCTTGCCTTTGTTGTAAAATACTACATTAAAGCAGCTGTTTGTTTGTTTTGCCTTGTTGCTGCAGTTTTTGTGCTAAATAAGCTACGCCTTGCCTTGTGTTTGGAGGTGGTTACTTATTGTATATCGTCGTGTAAATCATTCTTTTGCCGGAGTTATCTGATTCCAGTAACCCTAATAATTTAAGCCATTCAAATGGAGCTTAAATCGTGTTTGACACGCGTTAATGTGCACCATAATCTCATTTTATGCTACACATTATTATGTTTGTATTACCGTAATCTCACATTCTATGAATTTTATGACGTAATTAATGTCTCAATTGATATCTAAAGTTGAGCTCTGCCGGATTCAGTCGTTTTAACCCTCCCTTGTGGTTGTCACTGGATTGTTATTTGGATCTAACTAGGGGTGAGCTCGGGACGGGACGGGACGGGCGGACTTTTGCCTGAGCCCGAGCCCGAAAATTTCGGAACTCATATTTTTGGACCGAGCCCGAACCTAAAGGAAATGTCCTGCCCGAGTCGGGACATCGGGATTCAGGCTCGGGCTCGGGTTAGCCCGAATTTGAACCAAAAAATTGAAAAAAAAAAAAATCCTAATATGAGGTCCATCCATTTCAAATACATGCAAGTTCAACACATCAATACAAAATTCAATAAGTTCAAACATCATCCCGTCTAATTCTATGATTTTTTTATTTTAACTATAGTAAAGTTACTTAAACTATAGTTAGTAGACTTAGGTTAAACTTAAATATATATAATATATACATAAACTTAAAGTTACATATACCCGAGCCCGACTTGGGAAGAAAAATCCCGCCCGACTGGGCTCGAGCTACATCTCGAGACGGGCTCGGGTCGGGATATTCGGGCCTTCGGGCTTTTCGGGCTTCTTGCTCGGCCCTAGATCTAACCAATTGATGGGTAGACAGCAAGTGTGACTTGTACAAAGAACTGTGGTTGGATCTAAATAAATATAAAATAAGTGGGCATGTTTTGCAATTCAGTTAAAGCTAAATGAAGAAAAGAAACCACTGCTACGTTGTCGTTTCACTTGAGAGCTTTCGTTCTCTTCTCTCTCGTTAGCAGAGTAGTGCTTTTGATCTATTGCAAGTTGGGAGAAATGTCGGACGAGGAAGAAGAGAGAGTTCTAGAGCAGCAGCTGGAGTTCCAATTGAATGAGCAAAGAGAATCGCTTTCTTCCCTTAACGAAATCTTAACCTCCGATCCCTCCAATTCTGAGGTCCTCGCGGTACGTCTTCTTCTCGATTTCCTATCTTATTCTTTGTAAAACCCTACTTCTATGCTTCCACCTTCCGCCGCCGCTTTTCCAAAACCTACCACCCAACAAACCTCGTTAAAATCGGGATACTGAGTTCTATCAAAGCAATGTTTTGGTCCTTTTACTGTATTGATTCATCGGAGCAGAATCTGCGCAAGGACGACTGCAAATCGGTGTTCTTTGGTTTGCCACAATTTCTCAGACTGGTCTTCGTTTCCCCACTAATTAGTTGTTCTAGGGTTTCATTTATAAAGGAGCGCACCTTGCAATCTTTTATTTGGAGTGGTCATGCATATTACGCGGACAATAGAAACAAAGGCATGGGGGTTAGTGTCTTATTGCTTGTAATGGATATTGATTTCTCAGGTTCATGAAGAGCTTGTTCTTGCTATAAAAGATGCTGAGGAAGGACTTTTCCACCTCAAGCGTGCCCGTTTATTACGAGAAGTTGATTCAGCGGCTGGGATTTATAATCATTCTAGTGCTGAGGGGGATTTTAAAGTTGAACCTGTTGTTCCTGATGATGCCGCAGCAGAGCCCTTGGAAGAAGAGGGGCAGGCTTTCTTAGTAGGCTCAAAGTGTCGGTTTCGTCACATTGATGGACGTTGGTATAAAGGTCAGATAGTTGGAATGGATGGTTCCGATTCTGCCAAGGTTTCGTTCCTCACTCCAACATCTGATAAGATGCTGGTATGCAATTTTTCCCTGACATTCTACCTCTGTGAATTCTGGCTCTGGTGTATATAAAATGTAGATTTGCCTGCTACAATTTTTCTTAGCCTCAATGGTTGTATACATGGTTGTCATTATGCATTGTCTCGTATAATAAATCCTATTTTGATTTTTGCCTCTCCAATATGGTTTTCTGGAGAGACATTTCTCTTCAGGAAGCACTAAAGGACCAAATTTCTAGTGCATTTTAATTAGGGGGCAAAGTGCAGCTGTAAAAAGTACAGAAAAGAAAGGAAAACATAAACTGTTATTGCATTAACAGTGCACTGTTACTGTCCACGGGCTTATACTGATGCTAGACCACCGAACTGCAGATGTGCAAGTTCTTTCTGCAGCAGAGGTGTCGATTTGGTACTAACTGCCGCTTATCACATGGTATGTCGCGATTAATGTATGAGCAGTCTTGGGCAGCAGTCCTGAAACTTTTGCTACTCCGTCTCCTTTTCCCACCTTTTGGGTAGTTTAGTACTTCTGATTTATTAAAAAAGATTTTCTTTTATCACCATAAGTTAGAACAATTTAGCACAAAACCCAACAATATGATGAATTGGTGCATTCAGCTCTTTACTGGACAAAAATGTAAAATGCCATTTGTTGTCCGGATATTTTTCTTCTCATCAATTGGGTTAAGCATGCAACATTCTACACCTGGTATACTTTTAGAGGATTTGTCCCATGGTGATATTTATATCTGAGGGTTGCCTTGTTGTGTCTTATTTCAGGAGTTGATATTCCAGTGTCCTCCCTGAGAAAATTCGTTCCAACAAACTGGGAGCAGTCGCTAGTGGGTTCTAATATCTTGGCATTGTCTGATAGTGGTATCTGGAAGGAAGCTGAACTCGACACCTGGGATGATGAATCTGCAACAGCTAAAGTGGTTTTCAAACACGATGGGAGTTGTGCAAATCTCGGGGTTGGTTCCATAGCACTATCAGAACATGCTTCCCGGAGCAATGAAGGGGAGAGCGATCCATCAAGTTTGGACGAATCAGAATCAAGTGAATACGATGAAGAGGATGAGGAGGAGCCTCAAGGTCTAGGGTTTACGACGCAGCTAAAAGGAATCCAGACTGAAACAGTCATGTTTGCCAAGTGGGAGAATCACACTCGGGGCATAGCGTCTAAGATGATGGCAAGTATGGGATACCGCGAAGGAATGGGGTTAGGAGTGTCGGGCCAAGGAATGGTTGACCCGATTCCAGTAAAAGTCCTCCCCGGGAAGCAATCTCTAGAATTAGCCCTGAGATCCGAGGAGGGCAAATCGGTAAAAAGCAAGGACGGTAAAGGAAAGAAGAGGAGCCGAGGTGGGAGGAGAAAGCAGGACAGAATGAAGTCGAAGCTTGCTGAAGCAGCAGAAGCTGAAGAGGAATTGAGACGGCCTGACGTATTCAGTCTCATCAACAGCCAACTTGCGATCCATGCTGAGAAACTGAATAATGGAGGGCTGGGGAAGAAGATGAAGGGTTCGAAAGAGAAGAAAATAGAAAGGAAGGATCTTGTTGCGTACGATGATGAGGTGAAGGAGCTGAGGGTTCGAGTAGGGAAGCTGGAGGAAATGGTTGAGAGGAACAGGAAGGAGAAAGCTGTGTATGATGCGGCTACCAGGAAATTGAGGGAGACCCGGAAAGCTTTAGCGGATGCGGAAGCAAACCATGCTTCGGCAACAAGCTCACTCAATGCTAAAGAGAAGGAGAAGAGATGGCTCAAGTTCTGAACCTGGTTTTTGAAATTTGAATTGTTGTGATCATGTTAAGTTCAAGCCGCTTCAATTTGAATTTTATCTATTTGTTGTATTATTAGAGTTATATATTTAAACAAATTTTGTATTTCAGTTTTTTCATTTTATGCTCTTTAATTAAGTACATTTTATTATTATATGGGTTAAGAACACAATAGGGGCCTGAATGTTTGTCCTTGTTGCCAAAAGGGGTATGAATTGAAAAAACGTATTAGTAAGGGTCTAAATTTTGAGTTTTGTTGATAATCGAGTTTCCGTCCAAATTTGCTGTTAAATGTAACGGAAACACGTGAAATGACAGAATTACCTTTTTGCAATTATTATACAATTTATCAGTTTAATTAATAAAATGTTAAATGTCTAAAAGACCCCTGCACACTAATTATGCCCTAAGGCCACCACGGTCACCGCCACCGACCACCACCCCAGCTCCGGCGACCACCACCCCAGCTCCGGCGACCACCACCTCCTCCGGCGACCCAAAAAAGCTTTGTGTCTCCGATCAGAGTTTTTTTGGGTCGCCGGAGGGGGGTTAGGGTTGCCGGAGCTGGGGTGGTGGTCGCCGGAGATGGGTGGTGGTCACCGGAGCCGGGTGGTGGTGGTCGCCGGAGCTGTGGTGGCTTAAAGGGTATTTTCGTCTTTTTAGGTCAAACATGTGATGGACACACTTTGGTCAAATGACATTTTTCGGGTTTTCAAATTATTTTCGGTCACATGCTTGGCATGTGACCACTTTCCGTCACTTTTAACAGAAAAAATAGACGGAGACCTCACTTATACTCAAAATTCAGGCCCTTAATAATACATTTTTTCAATTCAGACCCCTTTTGGTAACATGAGCAAACATTCAGGCCCTTATTGCGTACTTGTGAATCATACCACAGAATTTCAGAAAGTGATGGTGTAGCCAGGATATGAATATATACTTTTTTCTCTTACATATACAATTATAATAATATGAAGAGGGAAGGAAATCACAATCTCCTATGGGTCCTAATGAAGTTGGTGGTGTTCATGGAAATAGCGGTGGAGCATGCGTAAGCTCCACCGGAAGCAGCGGCTGCCAATACAAGGAAACCAACCTTCCACTGTCTACTGTAGGCTAATATCGCCAGCACCGTCAGAGCCGCCGCAGCAGCCGAAAGCCCATTCTTCCAAGCTTCAAAAGCTTTCACCACCGTCCGGCAACCCTTGCAATGGATCACATGCCGAAAGTACCTAAACAATCACATATATTTTAGGTTAAGAACACAATAGGGGTCTGAATGTTTGTCCATGTTGCCAAAAGGGGTCTGAATTGAAAAACGTATTATTAAGGGCCTGAATTTTGTTGATAATCGAGTTTCCGTCCAAATTTGCTGTTAAATGTAACGGAACCACGTGAAATGATAGAATTACCCTTTTGCAATTATTATACAATTTATCAGTTTAATTAATGAAATGTCTAAAATACTCATGCACACTAATTATACCCTTAAGGCCACCACGGCCATCGCCACCGACCACCACCCCAGCTCCGGCGACCACCACCCCAGCTCCGGCGACCACCACTCCAGCTCCGGCGACCCAAAAAAGCTCCGATCTGGAGCTCCGTGGCCCGAATCGGAGCCACAGAGCTCCGATCGAAGCTTTTTTGGGTCGCCGGAGCTGGGGGTGGTGGTCGCCGGAGCCGGTGGTGGTGGTCGCCGGAGCTGTGGTGGCTTAAAGGGTATTTTCGTCTTTTTAGGTCAAACATGTGAGGGACACACTATGGTCAAAGGGCATTTTCGGGTTTTCAAATTATTTTCGGTCACATGCCAAACATGTGACCACTTTCCGTCACTTTTAACAGAAAAAATAGACGGAGACCTCACTTATACACAAAACTCAAAATTCAGGCCCTTAATAATACGTTTTTTCAATTCATACCCCTTTTAGCAACATGGACAAACATTCAGGTCCCTATTGTGTTCTTAACCATATATTTTAGGGTAAGTGAAGTATGAAGAGTGTTAGTTGGATATACTACAACATACCTATTGGCCAAATTGGGTGCATGAATCGTCCCAACACCACCTTTGGCCGGAGACGAAGCCGAAGCTCCTGCCACAAAACCCGCCGGAGCATGCTCCACTACAGCAGGCAGCTCAGGCAACTTAATGGTGGCGTGTCCGAAATAATAAGGCATCCCATGCCCAACCTTGTCCATCCACTTCCTGTACTCACCCACCCATACATCTGACGACTTCAAGTTAAGATACAGCTGCTTGGTCGGAACCTTCTCCTTCATCAACACCTCATTCTGGGACGACAGAAACCCCATGTCTTGTTCAAACACCTTGCTTGCATTCTGATGGAAGTACCATTTCGGAAACAACTTAGCCAGCGACGACCGCATTGTCCCGCCGAACCTCACAATCAGCATCGACTTCCCTTGCCCTGTCGGCCGGCAGAGAAAGAGGCCAGTGAAGTAATGCTTCTCTCCGTCCTTGCCGATGATTTCTCGATTATTCTGAAGAACGCACGGCGCGTCGAAGCGCAGGTAGTTCGCCGGTGACCCGTCCTTCTCCTTCCCCCACCACCCTGAAAAGTTCCCATTTTTAACCAATATATTCATATAAGGATTAACAGGTTTTTTGGTTCACGATGTTTGACAACTTTTGAGTTTTGGTCAATGATGTTTTTTTTTACCTAATTTTGGTACCATATGTTTGCAGATTTTTTTGTAGTTTTGGTCTAACCGTTACATTCCGTCCATTTTTTGACATGTACAAGTCACGTGATCCACCCTAAACTTTCAATTTTGTTCAATTTAGTCCCTCTAATACTTTCCTAACATTTTTTTTGTTCAATTTAGTCCCGAAGTTTCAAAAATTCAATTGGACCTATTGTCTAATTTGGGTCAATTTTGAAACTTCGGGACTAAATTGAACAAAAAAAAAAGTTAAGAAAGTATTAGATGGACTAAATTTAAAGTTTAGAATGGATCACGTGACTTGAACATGTCAAAAAATGGACGGAATGTAACGGTTAAACTAAAACTAGAAAAAATCTACAAACATATGGTACCAAAACTAGGTAAAAAAAAATATCATTGACCAAAACCCAAAAGTTGTCAAACATCATAGACCAAAAAGACCTGTTAACCCTTCATATAATGCTTTAGTAACCATTTGTTTTAGACGGAATCATGCACCATTGATGTTGATATTCATGACATTACAAATAAACGAAGTATGCTTTTATCTACGTACCCGCAAACCCTCGATCACTTCGCTCGGTAACGTTGAAACGCAACGGTTGGGCGTCTTCGCGTTTAGCGGTCCAGTCGGTGCGGTCGTGGGAGATGGGGATGTGGGCTGGGTCCATGAGGTTCTCCAGCAGGATGGAGTGGTCGTACGGCAGCTCATGTATGGTGGACGTGTCCTGAAACCCCGGCCGTGCAAAGTTGTCGAACCACGGCAGTTTCCCGGGGTTGGGGGGAGTTTTCTGGGACATCCATACCCACACGACACCCTGGGAATCCTTAACCTCGTATGTTTTGACACACGCCGACCGGGGAATCTTGGCGTCGGAAGGAAGCTGTGGGATCTTAATGCATTCTCCTTCCCCTTCGAATTGCCACCCATGGTATAGACATTCTAACCTTCCTTCTATTATCTGCCCTTCTGATAATTTTGCCAATCTGAGAGAGACAAGTGTAAATCAACATAAACAGAAGTAGGGGTGTCAATTCGTGCTATCGTGCGTGTCAATAATCGTGTCGTGCTAAACTTGCTGAACACGAACACGCACGGTAACCTTATCGTGCCACGTTTTACAAACACGAACACGGCACGGATAATTTCGTGCGTGTTCGTGTCGTGCTATCGTGTTGTGTAAGGATATATAGTTGTACATCCCGAAACGAGATCTTTAAGCCAAAAAACAAAATAATAAACTTTATATATAAAAAAAACTATGATTAGTATGTCAATATTCATAAGTTAATAATATAGAGTATAAAACACTAAAAATTAAATCACTAACTGAAGTTTTTAAAGGTAATAAATAAGATTTGTTTAAAAAATACTTAAGAATTAGTCTTAGTAGCACAACTTTATCGTGCTATCGTGCGTGTCGTGTTATGATACTCAAACACGAACACGACACGAAAGTTATATCGTGTTAATCGTATTCGTGCTATCGTGTTATCGTTCTACTATATGCTAGCACGAACACGATTTTTTCCGTGCGTGTTCGTGTCGTGCTATCGTGTCACAAATTGCCAGCACTAAACAAAAGTGAGCTGATATTTAATTTGCTAAAACTTCAAAAAGCGAGCTGATATTTAATTTGCTAAAACTTCAAAAAGCAAAGTAATAATACTAAATCCTAGCAACTATAGGTTGGTTACTAGATCACGGCCGCACCTGTGTGGGCAGCGATCTTCGTAGCAGCGGATGACGCCGTCGCCGTCGCGGTAGAGTACAACCTGCTTGTCGAACACCTTCAGACCCAGCGGCGCGTCATCGGGGACGTCCTGCGTGAGATACAGTGGGTACCACTCCTCCGTCCACTCGTACTCACCTAATTTCTCATCTCCTTCCTCCTCCTCCGCCGCCGCCTCCCTGACCTCTCGATCTACCGCCGCGTCTGTGAGGGCCGAGACCGCGTGGGGCCTACAGGGAAGAGAGATACTGTTTGGGCGTAAGTTAGGGATTTGCGGCTTAATAGAGACGACGGATCGGTTGAGGAAGAAGATGGAGGGGCTGCTGGAGACAGAAGCGTGGCCGCCAGTAGTGTATGAGAATGGGTTTAACAGAGCAGCCATAGATTAGATAGTAATGGTGGTGCCGCTGAGAGAAATAGAGAAGATGGTAATGGAGAGGAGTTGAAGAACGAAGAAAGAGGAAGAAGGAGGACGTAGGTTTTGGATGAACCAGGTGTACAAGGATCCAGGCAGGAGTTGATTGATTTACTCGAGTTGCGTTTGAACGTTCGTTAGTCATCTTCTTGTGCGCCGGGTGTATGTAGCGGTATGTTAGTAGCTGTTGCTTGGAGGATTGTTGAATTAATTATGGCCACACGAAACATTTTGTCACTGTCGGGTGCCGGTAACTGACATTGTCTAAGCTGTACTGTTATAGTATCCCTAGAACTAACTGAAATACAAATATAACGATGGTAAGTTTAGTTCAATCATCAATATACTTAAACACACGACTTCCAATCACGCGTTATTAGCAATTTATGACAAATAATAGGGATTAGACATTTTAATTAATCACGTATCTCGGACTTCTCCGTAAAGCAGTGCAGCGAAGCGGGTAGTTGAGTTCCTACTGAGCGCATTCAAAGGGGACTTACGCACTAACATTAGTTATAACAATTAAATTTATAGCGGTTATGAGAATCATATTGTCAGACACGGAATTAACATGACTCGCGATTCTCAGCTGCGCGCAGGATTTTGATATAAGCATCATCGCGAACTCTATTAGGGAGATATTTTAGGACCACCAAATGTGGTACCTAGACCCGAGGACCCAAGCTATTGTCAACGTAGCGAGTTTTGTGTTTGCAGCAGAGACATCTCGTATTTCGTTGGATGCGGGTTTACTGCACCGTGTGGTGGAGCAATTTAGATATGGAGGTGGAGGTTTTTCGTTCGACTAAAATTGGGGTGTAGTAGATACATTTCTAGAATGAATGACAAAGCAAAAATGTTTTGTTGTTCTATTGTGTAGAAGCTTAGTATACGACTCTGAGTCGGGCGCTCTTAATTTCGGGTCTAACAACACGATTTCCAGAATGGCTAGAAATTTGACCGTTATAACTTATAAGTAACGTTAGCGCACAACTCCGAGTCGTGCTCGATTAAAATGCATAATTCCAGATTATTTGTCTGTTAATCGAGCACGACTCGGAGTGTAATGTAGTGGTTAGTATTCACATTTATTATGTCGGTGACCTGGGTTTAATTCTTGACTGTAACAGTATTTTAGTGAATTAATTTAAAAAAGGGAAATTAATGCTAATTAATTGAAATGTGTCATATATTAAATATGGCGCATTTCAGTGGCGATTATGATTCCGGAAACTCAATTTCACTAGTTTTGGGTCAGTCCGGCCGTCAAAAACAAAAAAAACCTTAATTATAAAACCAGACAATCTCTTAGAAATCAACTCCAGTCCCAGTGCAAGTTATTTCGCCGTAGAGCAAAGGAGAGACCTTTTGAGCCGCCAGAGAGACGAGACGAGAAGCTTCATGCTGCGAGAGACTTTCGCTCCTCATCGGCTAGCGCCGAGTTCGGAATTCCGTGTGTTATTTTATCTTGTAGACTTGTTTTGTAGATAATACTTTTGGTTAATTGTAGATAGATAATCCCCTCACAAACCCTAATCAAAAGCCCTAGTCTCCATTGCAGCACAACCAACCCAATCGTGAAACCCAATCTTCGAATCTTTGGTCTTTCAAACTTGGCTAAAGAAGGTTCTCTTTGGGTACAAACAGATCTTAGTTGATACTTTTCTGGATTTTTCACCATGAAGATAGCAGTGGAAGGTTGCATGCATGGTGACCTTGACAATGTGTACAAGACAATTAAACTCATGGAAGAGAAGCATAGTACGAAGATTGACCTTCTCCTTTGCTGTGGTGACTTCCAGGTACTAACATTTCATTTATGAAGTTTTTTTCTCGCTCCATTTAGTCGTTCCTTCCTTTATAGCATCATCTATACCGTTGTGTTTGTAACTTATTAAAGTAATTTTTTGAAATGTATAAACTTGCATCTGATGGATTTCATGCCAACAGCCAAACTGATTTCGCTGGCTCGTCTAGTCTTGTTGAATGATGATTTCCAACATATGACTTATATTCATTTTCGGGACAAAAAACACCAAAAGAATGCAACATATCAAAGGAGGAGTCGTACATGATATTGCATTCACAAATATCTTCAACTAGAAATTGAGTTTATTTTTGCGTCTTGTTCTGTGATTATCAGGCTGTTAGGAATGAAAATGATATGGAGAGCTTGAATGTACCAAGGAAGTACCGGGAAATGAAATCGTTCTACAAGTACTATTCAGGAGAGGAAGTTGCCCCAGTTCCCACTATATTCATCGGTGGGAATCATGAAGCATCAAATTACTTGTGGGAATTGTAAGTACCTATCATGTTTCTGTGATTCATAACCGTGCACCCACATTTTGGTTTGAGCCTAGTAGCACTTGTTGGAGCTCTCAGTGTATTCTAGTTTATGATGTAAAGTTATTGCTGCAATTGCTCATTTCCAATTCAATTACTGCTTTTTTAGAATTTAACTAAACAATGTTGCTCTACCAGATACTATGGAGGATGGGCAGCACCAAATATATATTTCCTTGGGATTGCTGGGGTGGTTAAGTTTGGGAACATCCGTATAGGTGGTCTTTCTGGAATATACAATGCCCGCCACTATAAATTAGGTGAATTCTCATTGCTTGCTTATTTTTTAATGGAAGATATCTTTCCAGAGTAATTTCATTACTAATGTAGCTGAAACTGTGGTTAGTGGAGTTTCAGTGTTATGATGGGTTTAAGTCTCGGTCATTGTTGTTTCTGTGACTTTTCATTTCCAATCAAACTAAATGAAGTTACTCTGAACAGGACACTTTGAGAGGCCTCCTTACAACGAAAGCACCATCAGGTCTGTATACCATGTTCGTGAGTATGATGTCCACAAACTAATGCAAGTGGAGGAACCAATTGATATTTTCCTTTCACATGATTGGCCTATTGGGATCACAGACTGTGGGAATTCTATGGAACTCATCAGACAGAAACCTTTCTTTGAGAAAGAGGTAATGAGAACAAGGTTGATTAAGTCGAACGACAAACTTCATGTTCAAGCTGTTTCATTTGGCGTAATGAAGAATGTGCCCATCTATTTTAAATTTTTAATCTAATGTGTTACAGCTGCTTGAAGCAAATGCTATTTCTTTTTCATGTATGGTTATTTAATTTCTAGCTGGAAGACATCTATCGTTTTCTCTTATTATAATTATGATTGTTACATGCAAGTTCTAGATATTTGAGATTGTACGTAGATGATGATTTTTTGAACATTTTCTGAAACTATAGATTCTGCGAGATTACCATTCAGCTATTGTACTATGGACGTTTATTTAGGATATAATAATCATGAGTATACTCTATTCTTTTGGAGGCAATTTATGTTTTAAGTGTTCACCTTTCTTAGTAAGTGAACACTGGCTCATCAGTCTGTCTTTTTCTCTTTTGCTTATGTAGTTGAAATTATTTGCCAGATTCAACAGAGGACACTTGGAAGTAAAGCTGCAGCACAGCTGTTAGAGAAGTTGAAACCTGAGTACTGGTTTTCAGCGCATTTGCATTGTAAATTTGCTGCTTCAGTCCAACATGGAGAAGGTGGCCCACTGACAAAATTCCTTGCTCTTGATAAATGCCAACCCGGGCGTAAATTTTTACAGGTACTAGTTGCCATGGTAAAGATTTTCCTTTTATATCTTGTAAATTGTATTGTAACTGTCATTTACTTCATCAACAGATTTTCGAAATCGACGCAGATCCAGGATCCAACCAAATATCATATGATGAGGAGTGGCTTGCAATTACAAAGAAATTTAATCCTGCCTTGCCCTTGACTGTTAGAAGTGCAGATTTTGGGTTTGTATTTGTTTTGCTTTTATCTCCAGAACATGACAAACCAATTTTAGCTCTAATTAACCCTTTTCTTACTTTGATATGGCAGGAGGGTTCAACCCGACACTGAAAATTGCCGTCAATGGGTAAGGAGCAAGCTACAGTTAAGAGGTGTCATGCCTTCTGAATTTGCAAGGACAGCTCCATGTCATGATCCTGCCAAACGCTCTTTAAGTGGTCATTCAGGTAGTTTATAGTTTCAGTATTGCTATTTGTCTGCTCTTGCAGACCACCTATTAAATTCTAATGGAGTCTATGTTTGAGCAGCACATCTATAAAAAATGGAAGTAGTTTTAGTGGCCACTAGAGATTTTGGTGATTGTGCATATATGTGAAAGTTAGATTAGGCAAGATTAACAAAAATGGATCAATTCTTTTTTTTGGTAGAAAAAAATTGAATCAATTCAGTAGATCCATATTTGGCCAAATAAAATTCAGTAGATCCATATGATGGATTCGTTGGAGATCAAGCTTATTTTAGATTCAGTTTATAGATCATGTTTCATGTGATGATGAATTGGAACATCCAGTAATTATATAGTGTGAGCTCTGGATCGAAGAGATAATTGTACTGGTTTGCACTTATTATGTTCTGTTGCTTGGGCAAATAAGTTTATTTGTTGGATGGTAGTAGTGGTGCTATCACAGTTTCTGCACTGGAAAAATGATCAGATTATATTGATTATTATGGGGGAGTGTTATAATTCTGCTTAGTTTCTTTAACAGATCTGGCAAGGAACCCTCAGACAGAATCTTTTCTGCAACTTCTCGAGCTTCCTTACCTGCTTGATCAAGTTGAATCAGCCGAAGTAGGGGTCGGTCCTGTTTCTTCTCATGGTCAAGGTAATCAATCATCAACATTGTCTTCCTGGAAGTTCAGCAAGTATCTAAACTAGTAGCATAAGGTCAAGATAAGAAGGTTAAAAAATTAAAACTTGATAGAAACCAACTTTGAACGGATTAGATGAAAGGTTGTGAGAGCATGAGGTCAAAATATTTCCTGTTGAAAATCCAATATAAAAGTAAAAAAACAACAGCTGCAGTTGGAGTTAAATGCCATAGGAAAATGATTAGTAGGATGGGCGGGCTGTTTCTGGAGTGGGATTTTTGTAATTTAATATTATCACAGCCAAATCTCATATCAAAGCGGTGTCATTATGTCCAACTGAATCATTGTTTGGTATGTGTATGCTTTTCAGGGAACTACAGTGAAGAAATTCCTATTGATGATATTGATGAGCTGGAAGAGGAGGCAGCTGAGGACAGCAAGGAAAATGGGGATGAATAATTATGAAGTATGCAGGTTCTGTGTACATACATGATTACCGATTAGTTGAAACAGCACTCCTAAAAGTTCTCAAAACAGATATGTGGTTTGGGGTCAACCCCCTTGAGTTGTTCGTACTTTAAACTTACAACGCTCGAGCTTCTGATTTTATAGTGATGAAATGTTTTCTCATCAACTAGCATGCAAGTATTTAGAAGTTAATGCTTTGAACATCTTACTAAAAAAAATCAACTGAGTATGAACTTGTGTCAAACCTAGTGAGAAAGTAAATTGAGTGGTTTTGTAATGTGTGGGCATGATTCCAAGAGGATCAGTTAGAGCTTTTACTGTACTGTACACGAAGCATTTAATGCTTTTGCTGCATAGTTCGCTGAGTTGTCTTCACAAAGAGACTTTTTATTTTCTTTTCAGATTAATGAGATAAGAATATTTATCTTCCGATGAGGTTAAGTTCTGCTTCAAGGGCCAGATAAGTAGGTGAGTGGCAGCCAAGTATCTGTAAAGCATATACAGAGAGCTGTTGAAAGCTTTATGAATGTCTTGGTTGGTTGATGAGGCTGAATTATCTTCTTTGAATTAAAACCCCAGCCATTCCCCCTGTCAACTCTTGCTTACATCAAATTTGAGCCCAACTGAGTAGCTGAAAGACTAATGTCTGCGACCGTTCTATGCAAAGCTCTAATGTTTTTGTTAGATCAGATTGTGTATCGAAGAATTCAAGAGGTGTTGGAAGTAAAATAGTGAGTGTTCATAGTAAGTTATTGCTGAAATGTGTATGCAGATTGTGCTCACCATATCCAGTGCTAAATATTAATGGTAGAGAGGAGAAAAACTGTGTTGATTGCTTATTGGAGGTAGATAGTAGGTATCTTATCATAAATGCTGCTACTGATTTTCAACATTAGTTTGGTCCCAGTTCTTTCTTTTTCTATTTTTTTTTAATTATAAAATGTGTTGAAATTGTATGTTTCTGGGTTTAGGCCGTTGCATGGATGGGTTTCTAGGCTGTAATATGTAGGACCAACCAAACCCTGTGTATTGTATATAGTTATGTACCACCTTCTGCTCTGACAGCAACCCAACACTATTAATGCTAAATTAATTGTAATCATACAAAAAACATGATCTCTCCTCTCAAAATGTGATGATCCCAAGGAATTGATACCCAATCCTGCTGGTACAAGCTTGGTAGTGATAGCCAGCCATGGAGGAAAGAGCATCAGCAAGGAGGACTAGTGTGATTCTTATTCTTCTTCTGTGGACTCTGGTTGTTGTTGCTTCAGGTGGCACTGTATCTGCTCAGTTATCATTTGGGTTCTATAGAGCCTCATGCCCTACTGCTGAGTTAATAGTTAGGAACACAGTGAGATCTGCCTCCTCCAGTGATGCCTCTGTTCCCGGCAAGCTTCTTCGCATGGTTTTCCATGACTGCTTCATCGAGGTAATTTCTATTCTCTCTTCTGTACTCTGTGGAGTGGAGGAGTCTTAAATATGTTAAAGTTTCCTGATTTTTATTATAAATTGTGGGCAGGGCTGTGATGCATCAATTCTTTTAAGAGGAAACGGGACGGAGCAAACTGACCCTGCAAATCTATCACTTGGGGGTTACTCAGTAATAGATTCAGCTAAAAGAGTCCTTGAATTTTTCTGCCCAGCTACTGTTTCTTGTGCCGACATTGTCGCTTTGGCTGCTAGAGATGCTGTTGAATTGGTACTCTTACAATTTTATTTTATTTAGGAAAATGTTAGAAGTTCCGATCATGGGCTTCCGATATATTCCGAAATGTGTGTACGTCTATATATGGCCCAAAAGTTTGCAATAATTACGGAAGCTGCCACCGTCTCACATCAGGAATGTTTCGGAACTCCATGTTCGGAACGTGTATAATAAGTGCTCTTTTATTTAATCTTCCTCAACTTTATAGTTGAGTTGTGTTGTGATGCATGGTATTGTTGAATGCTGCTGCTGATAAAACAGAGTGGAGGGCCTTCGGTTCAGATCCCCGGCGGAAGGAGAGATGGGAGATCTTCTTCAATTTCAAATGTGAGGTCTAACATTGTTGACACCAGCTTTACAATGGATCAGATGATTAAGATTTTCGCCTCCAAAGGACTGTCTTTAAATGATCTTGTCACACTTTCAGGTATTATTATTAGGGTTAATTACCACTGAATTTTGGATGCATTGCAAAAACATAACCTTTTTTAGTATAAACATGGTGTTTTTACCTTCTAAACTATCTTTGATTTTAGATAAAAAAATCTCATAGATCATCATTTAGTAATGTCCCCGTGATCTCGTTCGATTATTGACATTAGTGTCGCTCTCGTATGTGTTTCTGAACAGGGGCGCACACAATCGGATCTGCTCACTGCAACTCTTTCAGCGAACGATTCAGTCAAGGCCCTTCTGGGAACCTCACATTGATCGATTCCTCGTCTCTCGACAAAACCTACGCAGACCAGCTCATGAACCGCTGTCCGGTAGGGGCAAATCCGTCAATTACAGTCACTATCGACCCGACAACCTCAGTCTCTTTCGATAACCAGTACTACAACAACCTAGTATCCCATAAAGGGCTGTTCCAATCGGATTCAGCTCTTTTCAGCGATGTAAGAACGAAGAAGCTCGTGGAGCAGTTTGCACGAGACCAGCAGAGCTTCTTCAACAATTGGGGGGAGTCGTTTTTGAAGCTTACGAGCATTGGAGTCAAGGGAGATGGCGAAGGGGAAATAAGGCTGTCTTGTTCCAAACTAAATAATGGGTAGAATTGCATTGCTAGGACAAATTTGACCTGATTGCATAAGTTGAAGGTGTCGTTTGTGTTTATTGGGGGGTAATTTGCTACTTGTTCGATAGTGCAGGGGTTTTTAGATAGTGTTTGTAGGATAAGGGCTTTAAAATTGAGCTGTAAAGAAAAAGTTCTCCTATTTTGATCTTCAAGTGGCCGATTTTATTAGTAATTAATGACTTACAATCTACCAAAAGACCGACATCGCTCCGGGGATATTGGTTAGCGCCCAATACCCGAACAAGTAGAGCAGATGCGGCTAAAATGACAGAAGTAAGAAAAACGAAGTGCGAAAAAGAAATACAGATAATAAAATAAAAATTAAAGAAGCAAATCGGCTTATTGACGGAGATGACCCCAGGCAAATGATAGAAGGATGAGGAAATCCATTGATACAGCAGCACCCGAAGCCCTTCGGAGGGTAGAAGAATCTCCCTTAAGAGCAGCATAGCTAACAGAAGACCTGCACACCAAGCGATACCAGACAGGACCCACAATAGAATCGGAAACACACACACAACTCCATAAACAAACAAGGATGACCGCATGACCGGTGTAGAGATTTCTGGGTGGTAGGGGCTGGATGAAACCAGTCTACCGAATCACCCCTGCCCGTGAAACATCCGCGAAGGACTAGCGCACTTCGGGGGTGCCACAGAAAAGCTCTACTTCTCCGCAGGGAGAAGGGAAATGAGAGATACCCCGAGGGGTAAAAGATTATGCAGTGGCTCATTCCGAGAACGAAGCGTTGGTTCTGACAAACCACGGGTTCAGCTGGGAGGGGTAGATGGGGGAGGGTAGTAGGCTGTACCGCCAAGATGTAGTCGAGTTTGAGCTTAAAACGGTGAACAGCATCCACGACAGCGCGTGGAGGGGCGTAGGCGACCGGCGCACGACATTGGGGCAGCAGGGGTGGGTCGTGACGGCTGGTGGAGGCGCATGTTAGCGCGTACGGCGGCGCGTCGGCGCGTGGATGACACGCGCCACTGAAGTGGGCGCGTGAGTGATTGGTGGACGGCGCGTGGACGCGTGTGGGGCGCGTATGGAGTCGCGTGCGTCGCGCGTGTCGGCGCGTGACAACGCGTGTAGGCGAGTGGCGGCGCGTGGGACCCCGTGGAGGTGGTTGTGGTGGTGGTGGGGGGGTCCTTGTGTGGTCTCGGGGGTGGTGGTGGTGGTGGTGGAGGTGAGGGTTTACGGGAGGACATGATGGGCGAGCGGGTGGGGCGGACTCCGCGATTTGGCGATGCGAAGACGAAGCGTGGGATGAAAGCGAGGTTGAACAAAGCCATCCTCTGTGGTGGGGCTTACGGCTTTGGCTTGTGCTTAGGCTTGTGCTGGAGAAAGAGTTGCTCCATGCTCATGGCCGACGAGAGAGTTTACGAGAGCAGTGACTTCTCTTCGGGTTTTAGATCGAGAGCGGGAGACATCCGCTCCGGCCGAAGCAAAGCTATTCAGAAGCTAGTGCCTTGAGAGGAACTCTGAAATTGCTAAAGTTCTCCATTTGTTATCTCATTTTCATCATCTACTTTATATAAGGTCTGTCAATTTTTGACCCAACCCGTTCTACTTTGCATAAAACTGAAGAATGTTAAGGTAAAAATTCAATTTTTTTTTACAGGTTTCTCTTAATTAATTAAAATCAGATCTGTTTGTTTCTAAGGTAGGAATTTGCCGTATGCAGTGGCGATAAAGGTAATATGTTGTGTTTTTATAATAACTGTTGTTAGCAGGTACAACTTACAAGTAATGATGGATATGATTTATTCACTCACTCACTCAATTTAATGATTGATTTGTAAATGACATAATTCATTGGTGGATATAAAGTGAGAAGCCAAGCTAACTAACTAATCAGAAAGACAATGGAAAAGTACAAGCACATGTTAGTGCTAGGTTGCTTGCGGATTGCGTCCTCTTAATATATATGGATAAGGTCCACTTTATTCATACCATGTTTTTTTTTTTACCAATTTGGTATCAAACGTTTCCATTTTGTACCGTTTCATACCGTTGTTAAATTTCTGTCAATTTTGGCCGTTAAAAGTCACGTGAGTGACTCTAAACTTTTGATTTTGTTCAAATTAATCCCTTTAATATATTCCTAACTTTTAATTTGTTCAATTTAGTCCTAAAATTTCAATATCGAACTATTGACCCAAATTGACCTAGCCGGACCTAGCCTAAAGGTCCGACTAGGTCAATTTGGGTTAAGGGTTCGATATTGAAATTTTAGGATTAAATTGAACAAATTAAAAGTTAAGAATGTATTAGAGAGACTAAAATGAACTAAATCAAAAGTTTGAGCCACTCACGTGCACGGCACATGACTTTTAACGGCCAAAATGGACGGAACTTTAACGTAGGTATGAAAACGGTACAAAATGGAAACGTTTGGAACCAAGTTGGTACAAAAAAAAAATATATGGTATGAACAACGTATTTTGTGTAAACATATAGTATGAAGTAACTCTTAATCCTAGTATATATTTATATATTTGTTTTGGGTGAAAACCCACTAATTTCTATTAAACCCAATCATACCAATACATAATATATCAAGTAACTAGGTTTTTGCTCAACATATATGTCAGTCTTCCACTATATTCTCAGCACTCTTAAGAAAACAGACCAATAAGTACAACACAACACAATTAGAAATATTCAAATTAATTAAAGGTTGAGGGGACTTGTTGGGCCCAGAAATATTCAAATTAATTGAAACACCACATAGATAGATAGATAGATAGAACGAACATGGTTGCTTGATCAATCCACATACATTCTCGTGGGGCAATGTCGTCTGTTGGAATTATGGATTATGTTGTTATAATCTAAGGTCGGCACTCCAAACATATCTATGGTCGGCAATCCTGTAGTAGTCCAAACTTGTTAGCTGACCCAGGCGAACCCGACCCAGGGTCGGACCTAGCTCTAGGCTATGTCCGGTAAGGTCAATTTGGGTCAATGGTTCGATTTGGAAATTTTAGGGGATTCCGAGCATTTTGGGGTAATTTATGAATTTTCAAATTTATTCGGTCATGTGATCACATGACCAGTTTCTGTTAAATTTAACCTCAAAATTTGACGGATACTCCAAATAGCAACAAAGTTGAAACATGGGAAAGTCGAAAGTAACAATTTAATCATGAGACACCAAATTAACACATGAAGTAAACCTGAGACACTAAATAAATTCTTTTCCATTATACTAATTTACATGCACCTATATCTATCAATTCGTTGTTTTTTTTTTTTGTTTTTCCTGGCTATGGTCGAAAGCGCGTGAAACTATGATTTACAAGATAATGAAGTATGAATTGCATTTTGTACTTTTTGGTTTATTATGGTTGTTGTCATTTGTGATTTGGATGGTAATGTGTGAACATATAGAATTTTGTAAGAAAAGTTAGTCTTTGTGGATTTTAGAAGATAGCCACTAGAAAAGGTTGGTTAAAAACCAGCCATGTACATTATGGAGAGGAGAGGACCACCCTGTTTGTTTTGAAAATGATGATGATTACTATTTTATTTTATTTTATTTTATTTTATTTTTTAAAAATAAATCTAGAAGGGTAATGGAAATTGTTGTCATCTTGCAATTGGTACATGAATTAGAAAGTGTGAACTTCCAATGATTAACTAGAAATACACGTACCTAATAAGACCTATTTATTATTATTATTATTATTATATCTCTTCTAATTGTTTTTTTCATTCATGCAAGTACCAATCGAAAGTAGGGTATATATAAAGGGCAAATGAAAGTGACTCTCCCCCCTAATTGTTGCTTTACTAAATAATAAATGTTAATAAGAAATTAAGAATTGGTAGATTTGTAGTGAGTGAGTCAGTCCATTTCAATTTAGTTTGTTAACACATCATTTTCTCCTATATGTACACATTACAGCTTTCTTCCACCGTGAATTTTAATTATTATTATTTAGTGCAAAATCTTTCCTTTCATTTCCCACCCTATATGAAAGCTATCGTTTTCTGCTTATCTATTCTATATTTCTATACAATGTAATGTAGGCGTGTAATGTATGTATCTCCTATGAAAACAACGGGTTTAATGGGGCATACTGTGGGATGGTAGAGTGTATATGCCAGTAGAACCAGACCGGACCCTCCACAGTTCGGTTTGCTTATTTCCGGAAGATGTAAGCGAATCCAGTTCTGAAGTCCGGTTTTCACCGAACCGGCCGGTTTTGGGCGAACCGGGCGGTTCGCCGTCCTTTCATTAAAAAAAAAAATTTAGGGTTAACTTACAGAGAGGCAGACCCCGGTCCGGATTAAAACCTACATAAGGGTTAACTTACAGAGAGGTTTTGCAAATCTGCATGTTTTTGACTAAAACCGGTCGGACCGGATCCGACCGGCTGAACCGGGAACCGGTGGCCCTGCCGGTTCAGGCCCCGGTCCGGTTCTGATAACACTGGTATATGCTCCGTTAATGAAGCGTATGCATGACAAAACCATCATTATCTTCCACTTATATTATAAAGGCTTTAAATATCAATTAGCTATCTGAACTTTTACCGGAAGTACATATAGCTAGTTGAACTTTTTTGAAGCAATTATTAGGTGATTTTTTTTTTTTTTAAATAGTAATTAGCTAATTTTATTTATTTTTTGGATAAAAAAATAATGGAATTTCTCGCATGAAGAACACATAATAATGTATAACCAAAAAAATTCTCACGTCGTACACTCTTATTGTCGGCGACTAGTTGAGAACTGTTCATTTGAGTGAGGATTTTGTAAGATGAATCATCCTCTAGGAAGCGAATCAATTCAAAAGAAAATAAACGAATGCTTCGGCATAAAGAGACACTCAGCCAAAATATGATGGACGAATGTATTTTGGTTACAAAAATATGTTTGCACCAATTTCAGTCGGTCACATGCTTTTCACATGAGTAATTCTGTTAGTTTGGCTTACTATTTGCAATTTTAAGGAAAGTCCAGCTAGTTGTTTGTTATTTAACCCTATTATAAATAAAGAGGTATTTCGACTTTGAATATTTATATATAAGAATAAGATGACAAACGTCATTCAGTTCTTGAGTATTTTATTAAGACCCCTACGTTCAGTGGCGTACTCATATTTGTCACCATATTATCGTATTTTTAGTAGGATACCGACTTTATTTTTAAAGTAGAATATAGTCATAACTCCGTTATTATTAGTGTAAGACCATCATTATTATTGTCTCTACTATTATTATATAAGACCCAATTATTATTGTGTAAGACCCATTCTTTCCGCTAGAAAAAATCATCAATTTTTTTTTCTTTCATTTATTTGGTATAGACATCACCCACTTAACAACATTTATGTTCTCTTAAGTAAAATAATTAATTGAGAAAAATATAATAATTACATTTAAAATGAAAAAAAACTTCAGTAAAGAGACAATTAAAATTTCTATTTATATACTTTTTTAGGTAGGCTAAGGATGCTTGTTATACCACGTCTACATCTATATGTTCTATAAAACGACAATGGGTAATGGGTGCCATAACAGAAAGAAGATTCCATTTCCAATAAACAATGGTACCCACCACTTTGCCCTTGTATCAAAATAATGTTCATGGACGGACATTGACCCTTAATCTTCTTCATAATTGAAATTAATATTGAACCTTACGCTAATAAATCTAAATCTGTAAAAATAACGAAGTGCCGATTTCCCAAATACCGTACTACAACAAAAAAAGAGTTCGTATATATATAACTCTCTTACTCTAAATATAATAAGAGACTCTTACAACTTGTGGTGGTGGTTCCTACAAATGACTCAACTCCTATTTATAGGGAGCTATAGAATTCTCTAGGCTTAAGGAAAACTTTAGACTAAAACTCACTAGAAGATCTTTAGAAACTACATAGATCCTAGAATTATCTAGATACATAAGCTAAACCCTTAATCTATAGATTATTCTTCAACTCGAACCAACTCTTAGCCCAAATCTTCAAGTCTTGGCCCAATGATGGTAAGTGGTCTTAGCCCATGATGGTAAGTTTTTCTTGACCCATGATGGTAATTCAATGTTGATTTTTAACACTCTCCCTCAACATTGACTTTCATTCATGTTTCTTCTAGTCAATGTTGTCCTCCGGCCCGTACTGCTCTCGATTCTTCTGTCGTACTTTTCCGCCTCGATAAATTCTTCTTTTCTTGTCGATTATGGTAAAACTCTTATTCCCCAGATCAAATTTTCCGTCTCGATAAATCTCCGTACTTTCACATCTTTCTCTTCTCGGTGTCTTCATTATTCATTTATTGTTCGCTCCGCATTTAGTCGACCAATAATGGATTCTTTCGATGATCTCTTCAGGTTTTGAAGCACTTCCTTTTTTATCGATGACTAAACTCTTAGCAAGTGACAATGTAACTTGTCAACGATTGTTTCCCATCGTCGACATCATAACTTCATCTCCCTTAGACATCTCCAAGTCCGACTCTTCCTTCTCTTCATCTTGAGACAAAGAATAATTCTCAACTACCGGACTTGCAATGCAAGAATAAGCACATATGCGATTTTATCTCGATAACGAACTGGCTTGGTGATCGATATTCAAGATCCTTACTTCACCACTTGTTTATCATCGGCTCCACCATGGACGTCTCCGAGAGGAATTCAACTCCCTCTTTTTACATGAACCTTCTTTGAAGAAGTTTCCTTACTTGAAGCCGGTATCACAAACATGTCGTCTACTCGCTCACCGATGTGAACTACGTACATCTGCCTTGATCATCTCTACATTCTTGAGAAATTTCACATCATCCGGACCCAATAAAACGTACATACCTGAAAAAAAATGCATTCGCCACTTAAATGAGATTTCTCTTCATACCCGGAACATGATAAATGCTGTCGAGCTTGATCAATGTCCCACCGCTACTGTTGATCACAACAATGCCTTCCCTCTCAACATGGTGGACGATATCATATTTTGTGAGTATAACTTCTTCTCCTCCATGACAACGAAAAGTGGAGAACTGTTCTTCGTCTCCAGCGAGGTGACGACCGCAGCCGGAATCTACTATCCACTCATATCCTAAATTTCGAACTGCAAACACACATGTGGGAGTGGCCTTGGCAAATAAACATTTTGCCCATTCTTCATCTTCGGTTGAGATCTTAGACTCCACCATGTTACTCTCCTTCAGTTTGGTCCGACAATTTCTTTTCAGATGTCCAGACTTCCCACATCGATAACACTTAATTCTTTCCTGCGAGATGACACCGCATTCCCACCAACATTTTTCCTGGCATCATTCTCTTTTACTTGAGCCACGAGCGCGCACTGATCTTCCTCCAGCTTTATCCTGACCATTTGCATGCTTTGAGTTCGAAATGAGAAATACTTTATTTGCACTCTTACTCATCGTATATGATCGTGGAATGGTTTAAATTACTTCTCATTTCAGACTCAAAACTTCACATTTTCCGTGATGGTTAGTATGCGAAATTATTCAGTTTCGGCCAATTTTCTCATTTTTTCAATATAACCTCACTCAGACCTTTGTTTTTTATGAAATCAGTTTTATTTGCACTCTTACTCATTGTATATGACCGTGGAATGGTTTAAAGTATTTCTCATTTCGGAATCAAAGCATCACGTTTTCCGTGATGGTAAGTAAACGAAATTCTTCAGTTTCAGCCAATTTTCTCATTTTTTCAATATAACCTCACTTGGACCTCTGTTTTTTATGAAATCAGTTTTATTTGCACACTTACTCATAGTATATGACCGTGGATGGTTTAAAGTACTTCTCATTTCAGACTCAAAGCTTCACAATATTTTCCGTGATGGTTAGTATGCGAAATTCTTCAGTTTCAGCCAATTTTCTCATTTTTTCAATATAACCTATTTCCGTACCTCTGTTTTTGATGAAATAAGTTTTATTTGCACTCTTACACATCGTATATGACCGTGGAATGGTTTAAAGTACTTCTCATTTCGGACTCAAAGCTTCACAATATTTTCCGTGATGATAGTATGCGAAATTCTTCAGTTTCAGCCAATTTTCTCATTTTTTCAATATAACATCACTCGGACCTCTGTTTTTTATGAAATCAGTTTTATTTGCACTCTTACTCATCGTTTATAACTGTGTAATGGTTTAAAGTACTTCTCATTTCGGACTCAAAGCTTCACAATATTTTCTGTGATGGTTAGTATGCGAAATTCTTCAGTTTCGGCCAATTTTCTCATTTTTTCAATATAACCTCTTTTCGGACCTCTGTTTTTTATGAAATCAGTTTTATTTGCACTCTTAATCATCGTATATAACCGTGGAATGGTTTAAAGTATTCTCATTTCGGACTCAAAGCATCACATTTTTTATGATGGTAAGTATGCGAAATTATTTAGTTTCTGCCAATTATCTCATTTTTTCAATATAACCTCATTCGGACCTCTGTTTTTTATGAAATCAGTTTTATTTGCAAATTTACTCATGAAATATGAACGTTGAATGGATTAAAGTACTTCTCATTTCGAACTCAAAACTTCACATTTTCCGTGATGGTTAGTATGCGAAATTCTAGAGTTTCGGCCAATTTTCTAATTTTTTCAATATAACCTCACTCGGACCTTTATTTTTATGAAATCTTTTTTATTTGCACTCTTACTCATCATATATGACCGTGGAATGGTTTAAAGTACTTCTCTTTTCAGACTCAAAACTTCACATTTTCCGTGATGGTTAGTATGCGAAATTCTTCGGTTTCAGCCAATTTTCTCATTTTTTTCAATATAACCTATTTCCGTACCTCTGTTTTTGATGAAATAAGTTTTATTTGCACTCTTACACATCGTATATGACCGTGGAATGGTTTAAAGTACTTCTCATTTCGGACTCAAAGCTTCACAATATTTTCCGTGATGATAGTATGCGAAATTTTCAGTTTCGACCAATTTTCTCATTTTTTCAATATAACCTCTTTCGGACCACTGTTTCTTATGAAATCAGCTTTATTTTCCCACTTAATCATCGTATATAACCGTGGAATGGTTTAAATTATTTCTCATTTCGGACTCAAAGCATCACATTTTCAATGATGGTAAGTATGCGAAATTCTTAAGTTTCTGCCAATTATCTCATTTTTTCAATATAACCTCACCCAGACCTCTGTTTTTTATGAAATAAGTTTTATTTCGGACTTCTGTTTTTATGAAATCAGTTTTATTTGCAGTCATACTTATCGTATATGATCGTAGAATCGTTTAAAGTACTTCTCATTTCGGACTCAAAACTTCACATTTTCCGTGATGGTTAGTATGCGAAATTCTTCAGTTTCGGCCAATTTTTCATTTTTTCAATATAACCTCACTCGGACCTCTGTTTTTTATGAAATCAGTTTTATTTGCACTCTTACTCATCGCATATGACCATAGAATGGTTTAAAGTACTTCTCATTTCGGACTCAAAACTTCACATTTTCTGTGATGGTTAGTATGCGAAATTCTTCAGTTTCGGCCAATTTTCTCATTTTTTCAATAAAACCTCACTCGGACCTCTGTTTTTTATGAAATCAGTTTTATTTGCACTCTTACTCATCATATATGACCGTGGAATGGTTTAAAGTACTTTAAATTTCGGACTCAAAGCTTCACAGTATTTTCCGTGATGGTTAGTATGCGAAATTCTTCAGTTTCGGCCAATTTTCTCATTTTTTCAATAAAACCTCACTCGGACCTCTGTTTTTATGAAATCAGTTTTATTTGCACTCTTACTCATCATATATGACTGTGGAATGGTTTAAAGTACTTCAAATTTCGGACTCAAAGCTTCACAATATTTTCCGTGATGGTTAGTATGCGAAATTATTCAGTTTCGGCCAATTTTCTCATTTTTTCAATATAATCTCTTTTCGGACCTCTGTTTTTGATGAAATCAGTTTTATTTGCACTCTTACTCATCCTATATGACCGTGGAATGGTTTAAATTACTTCTCATTTCGGAGTCAAAACTTCACATTTTCTGTGATGGTTAGTATGCGAAATTCTTCAGTTTCGACCAATTTTTCATTTTTTCAATATAACCTCTTTTCGGACTTCTGTTTTTTATGAAATCAGTTTTATTTGCAGTCATACTTATCTTATATGATCGTGGAATGATTTAAAGTACTTCTCATTTCGGACTCAAAACTTCACATTTTCCGTGATGGTTATTAGTATGCGAAATTATTCAGTTTCGGCCAATTTTTTCATTTTTTCAATATAACCTCACTCGGACCTCTGTTTTTTATGAAATCAGTTCTATTTGCACTCTTACTCATCGCATATGACCATAGAATGATTTAAAGTACTTCTCATTTCAGACTCAAAACTTCACATTTTCTGTGATGGTTAGTATGCAAAATTCTTCAGTTTCGGCCAATTTTCTCATTTTTTCAATAAAACCTCACTCGGAACTTTGTTTTTTATGAAATAAGTTTTATTCGCACTTTTACTCATCATATATGACCGTGGAATGGTTTAAAGTACTTCAAATTTCTGACTCAAAGCTTCACAATATTTTCCGTGATGGTTAGTATGCAAAATTCTTCAGTTTCGGCCAATTTTCTCATTTTTTCTATAAAACCTCACTCGAACCTCAGTTTTTTATGAAATCAGTTTTATTTGCACTCTTACTCATCATATATGACCGTGGAATGGTTTAAAGTACTTCAAATTTCGGACTCAAAGCTTCACAATATTTTCTGTGATGGTTAGTATGCGAAATTCTTCAGTTTCGGCCAATTTTCTCATTTTTTTCAATATAACCTCTTTTCGGACCTCTGTTTTTGATGAAATCAGTTTTATTTGCACTCTTACTCATCCTATATGACCGTGGAATGGTTTAAAGTACTTCTCATTTCGGAGTCAAAACTTCACATTTTCTATGATGGTTATGCGAAATTCTTCAATTTCGGCCAATATTTTCATTTTTTCAATATAACCTCACTCAGACCTCTGTTTTTTATGAAATCAGTTTTATTTGCACTCTTACTCATCGTATATGACCATGGAATGGTTTAAAGTACTTCTCATTTCGGACTCAAAACTTCACATTTTCTGTGATGGTTAGTATGCGAAATTCTTCAGTTTCGGCCAATTTTCTCATTTTTTTTCAATAAAACCTCACTCGGACCTTTGTTTTTTTTTAAATAAGATTTATTTGCAATCTTACTCATCGTATATGACTGTGGAATGGTTCAAAGTATTCTCATTTCTGAATCAAAGCATCACTTTTTCCGTGATGGTAAGTATGCGAAATTCTTCAGTTTCGGCCAATTTTCTCACTTTTTCAATATAACCTCTTTTCGGACCTCTGTTTTTGATGAAATCAGTTTTATTTGCATTCTTACTCATCGTATATGACCATGGAATGGTTTAAAGTACTTCTCATTTCGGACTCAAAGCTTCACATTTTCTGTGATGGTTAGTATGCGAAATTCTTCAGTTTCGGCCAATTTTTTCATTTTTTCAATATAACCTCACTCGGACCTCTGTTTTTTATGAAATCAGTTTTATTTGCACTCTTACTCATCGCATATGACCATAGAATGGTTTAAAGTACTTCTCATTTCGGACTCAAAACATCACATTTTCTGTGATGGTTAGTATGCGAAATTCTTCAGTTTCGGCCAATTTTCTTATTTTTTCAATAAACCTCACTCGGACCTCTGTTTTTTATGAAATCAGTTTTATTTGCACTCTTACTCATCATATATGACTGTGGAATGGTTTAAAGTACTTTAAATTTCGGACTCAAAGCTTCACAGTATTTTCCGTGATGGTTAGTATGCGAAATTCTTCAGTTTCGGCCAATTTTTCATTTTTTCAATAAAACTTCACTCGGACCTCTGTTTTTTATGAAATCAGTTTTATTTGCACTCTTACTCATCATATATGACCGTGGAATGGTTTAAAGTACTTCAAATTTCGGACTCAAACCTTCACAATATTTTCCGTTATGGTTAATATGCGAAATTCTTCAGTTTCGGCCAATTTTCTCATTTTTTTCAATATAACCTCTTTTCGGACCTCTGTTTTTGATGAAATCAGTTTTATTTGCACTCTTACTCATCGTATATGACCATGGAATTGTTTAAAGTACTTCTCATTTCGGACTCAAAGCTTCACATTTTCTGTGATGGTTAGTATGCGAAATTCTTCAGTTTCGGCCAATTTTCTCATTTTTTCAATAAAACCTCACTCGGATCTTTGTTTTTTATGAAATAAGTTTTATTCGCACTCTTACTCATCGTATATGACCGGGGAATGGTTCAAAGTATTTCTCGTTTCGGAATCAAAGCATCACGTTTTCCGTGATGGTAAGTATGCGAAATTCTTCAGTTTCGGCCAATTTTCTCATTTTTTCAATATAACCTCTTTCGGACTTGTGTTTTTTGTGAAATCAGTTTTATTTGCATTCATACTTATCGTATATGATCGTGGAATGGTTTAAAGTACTTCTCATTTCGGACTCAAAACTTCACATTTTCCTGATGGTTAGTATGCGAAATTCATCAGTTTCGGCCAATTTTTTTTTTAATTTTTTCAATATAACCTCACTCGGATCTCTGTTTTTTATGAAGTCAGTTTTATTTGCACTCTTACTCCTCGCATATGACCATAGAATGGTTTAAAGTACTTCTCATTTCGGACTCAAAACTTCACATTTTCTGTGATGGTTAGTATGCGAAATTCTTCAGTTTCGGCCAATTTTCTCATTTTTTTCAATAAAACCTCACTCGGACCTTTGTTTTTTTTAAGTAAGATTTATTTGCAATCTTACTCATCGTATATGACCGTGGAATGGTTAAAAGTATTCTCATTTCAGAATCAAAGCATCACTTTTTCCGTGATGGTAAGTATGCGAAATTCTTCAGTTTCGGCCAATTTTCTCAGTTTTTCAATATAACCTCTTTTCGGACCTCTGTTTTGATTAAATCAGTTTTATTTGCAATCTTACTCATCGCATATGACCATGGAATGGTTTAAAGTACTTCTTATTTCGGACTCAAAGCTTCACATTTCTGTGATGGTTAGTATGCGAAATTCTTCAGTTTCGGCCAATTTTTTCATTTTTTCAATATAACCTCACTCAGACCTCTGTTTTTTATGAAATCAATTTTATTTGCACTCTTACTCAACGTATATGACCATGGAATTGTTTAAAGTACTTCTCATTTCGGACTCAAAGCTTCACATTTTCTGTGACGGTTAGTATGCGAAATTCTTCAGTTTCGGCCAATTTTCTCATTTTTTCACTAAAACCTCACTCGGATCTTTGTTTTTATGAAATAAGTTTTATTGCACTCTTACTCATCGTATATGACCGGGGAATGGTTCAAAGTATTTCTCGTTTCGGAATCAAAGCATCACGTTTTTCGTGATGGTAAGTATGCGAAATTCTTCCGTTTCGGCCAATTTTCTCATTTTTTCAATATAACCTCTTTTCGGACTTCTGTTTTTTATAAAATCAGTTTTATTTGCAGTCATACTTATCGTATATGATCGTGGAATGGTTTAAAGTACTTCTCATTTCGGACTCAAAACTTCACATTTTCTGTGATGGTTAGTATGCGAAATTCTTCAGTTTCGGCCAATTTTTAATTTTTTCTATATAACCTCACTCGGACCTCTGTTTTTATGAAATCAGTTTTATTTGCACTCTTACTCATCGCATATGACCATAGAATGGTTTAAAGTACTTCTAATTTCGGACTCAAAACTTCACATTTTCTGTGATGGTTAGTATGCGAAATTCTTCAGTTTCGGCCAATTTTCTCATTTTTTCAATAAAACCTCACTCGGACCTCTGTTTTTTATGAAATCAGTTTTATTTGCACTCTTACTCATCATATATGACTGTGGAATGGTTTAAAGTACTTTAATTTCGGACTCAAAGCTTCACAGTATTTTCAGTGATGGTTAGTATGCGAAATTCTTCAGTTTCGGCCAATTTTTCATTTTTTCAATAAAACCTCACTCGGACCTCTGTTTTTTATGAAATCAGTTTATTTGCACTCTTACTCATCATATATGACCGTGGAATGGTTTAAAGTACTTCAAATTTCGGACTCAAAGCTTCACAATATTTTCCGTGATGGTTAGTATGCGAAATTCTTCAGTTTCGGCCAATTTTCTCATTTTTTTCAATATAACCTCTTTTCGGACCTCCGTTTTTGATGAAATCAGTTTTATTTGCACTCTTACTCATCGTATATGACCATGGAATTGTTTAAAGTACTTCTCATTTCGGACTCAAAGCTTCACATTTTGTGATGGTTAGTATGCGAAATTCTTCAGTTTCGGCCAATTTTCTCATTTTTTCAATAAAACCTCACTCGGATCTTTGTTTTTTATGAAATCAGTTTTATTTGCACTCTTACTCATCGTATATGACCGTGGAATGTTTTAAAGTACTTTCATTTCGGACTAAAAGCTTCACAGTATTTTCCGTGATGGTTAGTATGCGAAATTCTTCAGTTTCGGCCAATTTTCTCATTTTTTCAATAAACCTCACTCGGACCTCTTTTTTTTTATGAAATCAGTTTTATTTGCACTCTTACTCATCATATATGACCGTGGAATGGTTTAAAGTACTTCAAATTTCGGACTCAAAGCTTCACAATTTTCCGTGATGGTTAGTATGCGAAATTCTTCAGTTTCGGCCAATTTTCCATTTTTTCAATAAAACCTCACTCGGACCTCTGTTTTTTATGAAATCAGTTTTATTTGCACTCTTACTCATCATATATGACCGTGGAATGGTTTAAAGTACTTCAAATTTCGGACTCAAAGCTTCACAATATTTTCCGTGATGGTTAGTATGCGAAATTCTTCAGTTTCGGCCAATTTTCTCATTTTTTTCAATATAACCTCTTTCGGACCTCTGTTTTTGATGAAATCAGTTTTATTTGCACTCTTACTCATCCTATATGACCGTGGAATGGTTTAAAGTACTTTTCATTTCGGAGTCAAAACTTCACATTTTATGTGATGGTTAGTATGCGAAATTCTTCAGTTTCGGCCAATTTTTTAATTTTTTCAATATAACCTCACTCGGAACTCTGTTTTTTATGAAATCAGTTTTATTTGCACTCTTACTCATCGTATATGACCATAGAATGGTTTAAAGTACTTCTCATTTCGGACTCAAAACTTCACATTTTCTGTGATGGTTAGTATGCGAAATTCTTCAGTTTCGGCCAATTTTCTCTTTTTTTCAATAAAACCTCACTCGGACCTCTGTTTTTATGAAATCAGTTTTATTTGCACTCTTACTCATCATATATGACTGTGGAATGGTTTAAAGTACTTTCATTTCGGACTCAAAGCTTCACAGTATTTTCAGTGATGGTTAGTATGCGAAATTCTTCAGTTTCGGCCAATTTTTCATTTTTTCAATAAAACCTCACTCGGACCTCTGTTTTTTATGAAATCAGTTTTATTTGCACTCTTGCTCATCATATATGACCGTGGAATGGTTTAAAGTACTTCAATTTCGGACTCAAAGCTTCACAATATTTTCCGTTATGGTTAGTATGCGAAATTCTTCAGTTTCGGCCAATTTTCTCATTTTTTTCAATATAACCTCTTTTCGGACCTCTGTTTTTGATGAAATCAGTTTTATTTGCACTCTTACTCATCGTATATGACCATGGAATTGTTTAAAGTACTTCTCATTTCGGACTCAAAGCTTCACATTTTCTGTGATGGTTAGTATGCGAAATTCTTCAGTTTCGGCCAATTTTCTCATTTTTTCAATAAAACCTCACTCGGATCTCTGTTTTTTATGAAATAAGTTTTATTCGCACTCTTAGTCATCGTATATGACCGGGGAATGTTTTAAAGTACTTTAATTTCGGACTAAAAGCTTCACAGTATTTTCCGTGATGGTTAGTATGCGAAATTCTTCAGTTTCGGCCAATTTTCTCATTTTATCAATAAACCTCACTCGGACCTTTTTTTTTTTATGAAATCAGTTTTATTTGCACTCTTACTCATCATATATGACCGTGGAATGGTTTAAAGTACTTCAAATTTCGGACTCAAAGCTTCACATATTTTCCGTGATGGTTAGTATGCGAAATTCTTCAGTTTCGGCCAATTTTTTCATTTTTTCAATAAAACCTCACTCGGACCTCTGTTTTTTATGAAATCAGTTTTATTTGCACTCTTACTCATCATATATGACCGTGGAATGGTTTAAAGTACTTCAAATTTCGGACTCAAAGCTTCACAATATTTTCCGTTATGGTTAGTATGCGAAATTCTTCAGTTTCGGCCAATTTTCTCATTTTTTCAATATAACCTCTTTTCGGACCTCTGTTTTTATGAAATCAGTTTTATTTGCACTCTTACTCATCGTATATGACCGTGGAATGGTTTAAAGTACTTTCATTTCGGACTCAAAACTTCACATTTTATGTGATGGTTAGTATGCGAAATTCTTCAGTTTCGGCCAATTTTTTAATTTTTTCAATATAACCTCACTCGGAACTCTGTTTTTATGAAATCAGTTTTATTTGCACTCTTACTCATCGCATATGACCATAGAATGGTTTAAAGTACTTCTCATTTCGGACTCAAAACTTCACATTTTCTGTGATGGTTAGTATGCGAAATTCTTCAGTTTCGGCCAATTTTCTCTTTTTTTCAATAAAACCTCACTCGGACCTCTGTTTTTATGAAATCAGTTTTATTTGCACTCTTACTCATCATATATGACCGTGGAATGGTTTAAAGTACTTCTCATTTCGGACTCAAACTTCACAATTTTCCGTGATGGTTAGTATGCGAAATTCTTTAGTTTCGGCCAATTTATCATTTTTTCAATAAAACCTCACTCGGACCTCTGTTTTTTATGAAATCAGTTTTATTTGCACTCTTACTCATCATATGACCGTGGAATGGTTTAAAGTACTTCATTTCGGACTCAAAGCTTCACAATTTTTCCGTGATGGTTAGTATGCGAAATTCTTCAGTTTCGGCCAATTTTCTCATTTTTTCAATAAAACCTCACTCGGACCTTGTTTTTTATGAAATAAGTTTATTCGCATTCTTACTCATCGTATATGACCGGGGAATGGTTCAAAGTATTTCTCATTTCAGAATCAAAGCATCACGTTTTCCGTGATGGTAAGTATGCGAAATCTTCAGTTTCGGCCAATTTTCTCTTTTTTCATATAACTCTTTTCGGACTTCTGTTTTTTATGAAATCAGTTTTATTTGCACTCTTACTTATCGTATATGATTGTGGAATGGTTTAAAGTACTTCTCATTTCGGACTCAAAACTTCACATTTTCCGTGATGGTTAGTATGCGAAATTCTTCAGTTTCGCCTATTTTTCATTTTTTCAATATAACCTCACTCGGACCTCTGTTTTTTATGAAATCAGTTTTATTTGCACTCTTACTCATCGCATATGACCATAGAATGGTTTAAAGTACTTCTCATTTCGGACTCAAAACTTCACATTTCTGTGATGGTTAGTATGCGAAATTCTTCAGTTCGGCCAATTTCTCATTTTTTCAATAAAACCTCACTCGGACCTCTGTTTTTTATGAAATCTTTATATTTGCACTCTTACTCATCCTATATGACCGTGGAATGGTTTAAAGTACTTCTCATTTCGGACTCAAAACTTCACATTTTCTGTGAAGGTTAGTATGCGAAATCTTCAGTTTCGGCCAATTTTTTCATTTTTTCAATATAACCTCACTCAGACCTCTGTTTTTTATGAAATCAGTTTTATTTGCACTCTTACTCATGTATATGACCATAGAATGGTTTAAAGTACTTCTCATTTCGGACTCAAAACTTCACATTTTCTGTGATGGTTAGTATGCGAAATTCTTCAGTTTCGGCCAATTTTCTCATTTTTTCAATAAAACCTCACTCGGACCTTTGTTTTTTTAAAATAAGATTTATTTGCAATCTTACTCATCGTATATGACCGTGGAATGGTTTAAAGTATTTCTCATTTCAGTCAAAGCATCACATTTTCCGTGATGGTAAGTATGCGAAATCTTCAATTTCGGCCAATTTCTCATTTTTTCAATATAACCTCTTTTCGGACCTCTGTTTTTGATGAAATCAGTTTTATTTGCATTCTTACTCATCGTATATGACCATGGAATGGTTTAAAGTACTTCTCATTTCGGACTCAAAGCTTCACATTTTCCGTGATGGTTAGTATGCGAAATTCTTCAGTTTCGGCCAATTTTTTCATTTTTTCAATAAAACACTCGGACCTCTGTTTTTTATGAAATCAGTTTATTTGCACTCTTACTCATCATATATGACCGTGGAATGGTTTAAAGTACTTCAATTTCGGACTCAAAGCTTCACAATATTTTCCGTTATGGTTAGTATGCGAAATTCTTCAGTTTCGGCCAATTTTCTCATTTTTTTCATATAACCTCTTTTCGGACCTCTGTTTTGATGAAATCAGTTTTATTTGCACTCTTACTCATCGTATATGACCATGGAATTGTTTAAAGTACTTCTCATTTCGGACTCAAAGCTTCACATTTTCTGTGATGGTTAGTATGCGAAATTCTTCAGTTTCGGCCAATTTTCTCATTTTTTCAATAAAACCTCACTCGGACCTCTGTTTTTATATGAAATCAGTTTTATTCGCACTCTTAGTCATCGTATATGACCGTGGAATGTTTTAAAGTACTTTTAAATTTCGGACTAAAAGCTTCACAGTATTTTCCGTGATGGTTAGTATGCGAAATTCTTCAGTTTCGGCCAATTTCTCATTTTATCAATAAAACCTAACTCGGACCTCTTTTTTTTATGAAATCAGTTTATTTGCACTCTTATCATCATATATGACCGTGGAATGGTTTAAAGTACTTCAAATTTCGGACTCAAAGCTTCACATTTTCCGTGATGGTTAGTATGCGAAATTCTTCAGTTTCGGCCAATTTTTTTCATTTTTCAATAAAACCTCACTCGGACCTCTGTTTTTTATGAAATCAGTTTTATTTGCACTCTTACTCATCATATATGACCGTGGAATGGTTTAAAGTACTTCAAATTTCGGACTCAAAGCTTCACAAATTTTCCGTGATGGTTAGTATGCGAAATTCTTCAGTTTCGGCCAATTTTCTCTTTTTTCAATAAACCTCACTCGGACCTCTGTTTTTATGAAATCAGTTTTATTTGCACTCTTACTCATCATATATGACCGTGGAATGGTTTAAAGTACTTCTCATTTCGGACTCAAAGCTTCACAATATTTTCCGTGATGGTTAGTATGCGAAATTCTTCAGTTTCGGCCAATTTTATCATTTTTTCAATAAAACCTCACTCGGACCTCTGTTTTTTATGAAATCAGTTTTATTTGCACTCTTACTCATCGTATATGACCGTGGAATGGTTTAAAGTACTTCTCATTTCGGACTCAAAGCTTCACAATATTTTCCGTGATGGTTAGTATGCGAAATTCTTCAGTTTCGGCCAATTTTCTCATTTTTTCAATAAAACCTCACTCGGACCTTTGTTTTTTATGAAATCAGTTTTATTTGCACTCTTACTCATCGTATATGACCGTGGAATGGTTTAAAGTATTTCTCATTTCGGAATCAAAGCTTCACGTTTTCCGTGATGGTTAGTATGCGAAATTCTTCAGTTTCGGCCAATTTTCTTTTTTTCAATATAACCTCTTTTCGGACCTTCTGTTTTTATGAAATCAGTTTTATTTGCACTCTTACTCATCGTATATGACCGTGGAATGGTTTAAAGTACTTCTCATTTCGGACTCAAAACTTCACATTTTCCGTGATGGTTAGTATGCGAAATTCTTCAGTTTCGGCCAATTTTTTCATTTTTTCAATATAACCTCACTCGGACCTCTGTTTTTTATGAAATCAGTTTTATTTGCACTCTTACTCATCGTATATGACCATGGAATGGTTTAAAGTACTTCTCATTTCGGACTCAAAACTTCACATTTTCCGTGATGGTTAGTATGCGAAATTCTTCAGTTTCGGCCAATTTTCTCATTTTTTCAATATAACCTCACTCGGACCTCTGTTTTTTATGAAATCAGTTTTATTTGCACTCTTACTCATCGTATATGACCGTGGAATGGTTTAAAGTACTTCTCATTTCGGACTCAAAACTTCACATTTTCCGTGATGGTTAGTATGCGAAATTCTTCAGTTTCGGCCAATTTTTTCATTTTTTCAATATAACCTCACTCGGACCTCTGTTTTTATGAAATCAGTTTTATTTGCACTCTTACTCATCGTATATGACCGTGGAATGGTTTAAAGTACTTCTCATTTCGGACTCAAAACTTCACATTTTCCGTGATGGTTAGTATGCGAAATTCTTCAGTTTCGGCCAATTTCTCATTTTTTCAATATAACCTCACTCGGACCTTTGTTTTTTATGAAATCAGTTATTTGCACTCTTACTCATCGTATATGACCGTGGAATGGTTTAAAGTACTTCTCATTTCGGACTCAAAGCACACTTTTCCGTGATGGTTAGTATGCGAAATTCTTCAGTTTCGGCCAATTTTCTCATTTTTTCAATATAACCTCTTTTCGGACCTCTGTTTTTTATGAAATCAGTTTTATTTGCACTCTTACTCATCGTATATGACCATGGAATGGTTTAAAGTACTTCTCATTTCGGACTCAAAGCTTCACATTTTCTGTGATGGTTAGTATGCGAAATTCTTCAGTTTCGGCCAATTTTTTCATTTTTTCAATATAACCTCTTTTCGGACCTCTGTTTTTGATGAAATCAGTTTTATTTGCACTCTTACTCATCGTATATGACCGTGGAATGGTTTAAATACTTCTCATTTCGGACTCAAAACTTCACATTTTCCGTGATGGTTAGTATGCGAAATTCTTCAGTTTCGGCCAATTTTCTCATTTTTTCAATATAACCTCTTTTCGGACCTCTGTTTTTGATGAAATCAGTTTTATTTGCACTCTTACTCATCGTATATGACCGTGGAATGGTTTAAAGTACTTCTCATTTCGGACTCAAAGCTTCACATTTTCCGTGATGGTTAGTATGCGAAATTCTTCAGTTTCGGCCAATTTTTTCAATATAACCTCACTCGGACCTCTGTTTTTTATGAAATCAGTTTTATTTGCACTCTTACTCATCGTATATGACCATGGAATGGTTTAAAGTACTTCTCATTTCGGACTCAAAACTTCACATTTTCCGTGATGGTTAGTATGCGAAATTCTTCAGTTTCGGCCATTTTCTCATTTTTTCAATATAACCTCACTCGGACCTCTGTTTTTTATGAAATCAGTTTTATTTGCACTTTTACTCATCGTATATGACCGTGGAATGGTTTAAAGTACTTCTCATTTCGGACTCAAAGCTTCACAATTTTCCGTGATGGTTAGTATGCGAAATTCTTCAGTTTCGGCCAATTTTCTCATTTTTTCAATATAACCTCACTCGGACCTCTGTTTTTTATGAAATCAGTTTTATTTGCACTCTTACTCATCGTATATGACCGTGGAATGGTTTAAAGTACTTCTCATTTCGGACTCAAAGCTTCACAATATTTTCCGTGATGGTTAGTATGCGAAATTCTTCAGTTTCGGCCAATTTTCTCATTTTTTTCAATATAACCTCTTTCGGACCTCTGTTTTTTATGAAATCAGTTTTATTTGCACTCTTACTCATCGTGTATGACCGTGGAATGGTTTAAAGTACTTCTCATTTCGGACTCAAAACTTCACATTTTCTGTGATGGTTAGTATGCGAAATTCTTCAGTTTCGGCCAATTTTTCATTTTTTCAATATAACCTCTTTTCGGACTTCTGTTTTTTATGAAATCAGTTTTATTTGCACTCTTACTCATCGTATATGACCGTGGAATGGTTTAAAGTACTTCTCATTTCGGACTCAAAACTTCACATTTTCCGTGATGGTAGTATGCGAAATTCTTCAGTTTCGGCCAATTTTCTCATTTTTTCAATATAACCTCTTTTCGGACCTCTGTTTTTTATGAAATCAGTTTTATTTGCACTCTTACTCATCGTATATGACCATGGAATGGTTTAAAGTACTTCTCATTTCGGACTCAAAGCTTCACATTTTCCGTGATGGTTAGTATGCGAAATTCTTCAGTTTCGGCCAATTTTTCATTTTTTCAATATAACCTCACTCGGACCTCTGTTTTTTATGAAATCAGTTTTATTTGCACTCTTACTCATCGTATATGACCATGGAATGGTTTAAAGTACTTCTCATTTCGGACTCAAAACTCACATTTTCTGTGATGGTTAGTATGCGAAATTCTTCAGTTTCGGCCAATTTTTTCATTTTTTCAATAAACCTCACTCGGACCTTTGTTTTTTTATGAAATCAGTTTATTTGCACTCTTACTCATCGTATATGACCGTGGAATGGTTTAAAGTATTTCTCATTTCGGATCAAAGCATCACTTTTCCGTGATGGTAAGTATGCGAAATTCTTCAATTTCGGCCAATTTCTCATTTTTCAATATAACCTCTTTTCGGACCTCTGTTTTTGATGAAATCAGTTTTATTTGCATTCTTACTCATCGTATATGACCATGGAATGGTTTAAAGTACTTCTCATTTCGGACTCAAAGCTTCACATTTTCTGTGATGGTTAGTATGCGAAATTCTTCAGTTTCGGCCAATTTTTTCATTTTTTCAATAAAACCTCACTCGGACTCTGTTTTTATGAAATCAGTTTTATTTGCACTCTTACTCATCGTATATGACCGTGGAATGGTTTAAAGTACTTCTCATTTCGGACTCAAAGCTTCACAATATTTTCCGTGATGGTTAGTATGCGAAATTCTTCAGTTTCGGCCAATTTCTCATTTTTTCAATATAACCTCTTTTCGGACCTCTGTTTTTGATGAAATCAGTTTTATTTGCACTCTTACTCATCGTATATGACCATGGAATTGTTTAAAGTACTTCTCATTTCGGACTCAAAGCTTCACATTTTCTGTGATGGTTAGTATGCGAAATTCTTCAGTTTCGGCCAATTTTCTCATTTTTTCAATATAACCTCACTCGGACCTTTGTTTTTATGAAATCAGTTTTATTTGCACTCTTACTCATCGTATATGACCGTGGAATGGTTTTAAAGTACTTTCATTTCGGACTCAAAGCTTCACAGTATTTTCCGTGATGGTTAGTATGCGAAATTCTTCAGTTTCGGCCAATTTTCTCATTTTTCAATATAACCTAACTCGGACCTCTTTTTTTTTATGAAATCAGTTTATTTGCACTCTTACTCATCGTATATGACCGTGGAATGGTTTAAAGTACTTCAAATTTCGGACTCAAAGCTTCACAATATTTCCGTGATGGTTAGTATGCGAAATTCTTCAGTTTCGGCCAATTTTTTCATTTTTTCAATAAAACCTCACTCGGACCTCTGTTTTTTATGAAATCAGTTTATTTGCACTATTACTCATCATATATGACCGTGGAATGGTTTAAAGTACTTCTCATTTCGGACTCAAAGCTTCACAATATTTTCCGTGATGGTTAGTATGCGAAATTCTTCAGTTTCGGCCAATTTTCTCTTTTTTCAATATAACCTCACTCGGACCTCTGTTTTTTATGAAATCAGTTTTATTTGCACTCTTACTCATCGTATATGACCGTGGAATGGTTTAAAGTACTTCAATTTCGGACTCAAAGCTTCACAATATTTTCCGTGATGGTTAGTATGCGAAATTCTTCAGTTTCGGCCAATTTTTCATTTTTTCAATATAACCTCACTCGGACCTCTGTTTTTATGAAATCAGTTTTATTTGCACTCTTACTCATCGTATATGACCGTGGAATGGTTTAAAGTACTTCAAATTCGGACTCAAAGCTTCACAATATTTTCCGTGATGGTTAGTATGCGAAATTCTTCAGTTTCGGCCAATTTTCTCATTTTTTCAATATAACCTCACTCGGACCTTTGTTTTTTATGAAATCAGTTTTATTTGCACTCTTACTCATCGTATATGACCGGGAATGGTTTAAAGTACTTCTCATTTCAGAATCAAAGCATCACGTTTCCGTGATGGTAAGTATGCGAAATTCTTCAGTTTCGGCCAATTTTCTCATTTTTTCAATATAACCTCTTTTCGGACTTCTGTTTTTTATGAAATCAGTTTTATTTGCACTCATACTCATCGTATATGATGTAATGGTTTAAAGTACTTCTCATTTCGGACTCAAAACTTCACATTTTCCGTGATGGTTAGTATGCGAAATTCTTCAGTTTCGGCCAATTTTTCATTTTTTCAATATAACCTCACTCGGAACTCTGTTTTTATGAAATCAGTTTTATTTGCACTCTTACTCATCGTATATGACCATGGAATGGTTTTAAGTACTTCTCATTTCGGACTCAAAACTTCACATTTTCCGTGATGGTTAGTATGCGAAATTCTTCAGTTTCGGCCAATTTTCTCATTTTTCAATATAACCTCACTCGGACCTCTGTTTTTATGAAATCAGTTATTTGCACTCTTACTCATTTATATGACCGTGGAATGGTTTAAAGTACTTCTCATTTCGGACTCAAAACTTCACATTTTCCGTGATGGTTAGTATGCGAAATTCTTCAGTTTCGGCCAATTTTTCATTTTTTCAATATAACTCACTCAGACCTCTGTTTTTTATGAAATCAGTTTTATTTGCACTCTTACTCATCGTATATGACCATGGAATGGTTTAAAGTACTTCTCATTTCGGACTCAAAACTTCACATTTTCTGTGATGGTTAGTATGCGAAATTCTTCAGTTTCGGCCAATTTTTCATTTTTTTCAATAAACCACTCGGACCTTTGTTTTTTTTGAAATCAGTTTATTTGCAATTTACTCATCGTATATGACCGTGGAATGGTTTAAAGTATTTCTCATTTCGGAATCAAAGCATACTTTTCCGTGATGGTTAGTATGCGAAATTCTTCAGTTTCGGCCAATTTCTCATTTTTTCAATATAACCTCTTTTCGGACCTCTGTTTTTGATGAAATCAGTTTTATTTGCACTCTTACTCATCGTATATGACCATGGAATGGTTTAAAGTACTTCTCATTTCGGACTCAAAGCTTCACATTTTCCGTGATGGTTAGTATGCGAAATTCTTCAGTTTCGGCCAATTTTTCATTTTTTCAATATAACCTCTTTTCGGACCTCTGTTTTTTGATGAAATCAGTTTTATTTGCACTCTTACTCATCGTATATGACCGTGGAATGGTTTAAAGTACTTCTCATTTCGGACTCAAAACTTCACATTTTCTGTGATGGTTAGTATGCGAAATTCTTCAGTTTTGGCCAATTTTATCATTTTTTCAATATAACCTCTTTTCGGACCTCGTTTTTGATGAAATCAGTTTTATTTGCACTCTTACTCATCGTATATGACCATGGAATGGTTTAAAGTACTTCTCATTTCGGACTCAAAGCTTCACATTTTCTGTGATGGTTAGTATGCGAAATTCTTCTTTCGGCCAATTTTTCAATATAACCTCACTCGGACCTCCGTTTTTTATGAAATCAGTTTATTTGCACTCTTACTCATCGCATATGACCATAGAATGGTTTAAAGTACTTCTCATTTCGGACTCAAAACTTCACATTTCTGTGATGGTTAGTATGCGAAATTCTTCAGTTTCGGCCAATTTTCTCATTTTTCAATAAAACCTCACTCGGACCTTTGTTTTTTATGAAATCAGTTTTATTCGCACTTTTACTCATCATATATGACCGTGGAATGGTTTAAAGTACTTCTCATTTCGGACTCAAAGCTTCACAATTTTCCGTGATGGTTAGTATGCGAAATCTTCAGTTTCGGCCAATTTTCTCATTTTTTCAATAAAACCTCACTCGAACCTCAGTTTTTATGAAATCAGTTTTATTTGCACTCTTACTCATCTATATGACCGTGGAATGGTTTAAAGTATTTCTCATTTCGGACTCAAAGCTCATCATATTTTCCGTGATGGTTAGTATGCGAAATTCTTCAGTTTCGGCCAAATTTCTCATTTTTTCAATATAACCTCTTTTCGGACCTCTGTTTTTGATGAAATCAGTTTTATTTGCACTCTTACTCATCCTGTATGACCGTGGAATGGTTTAAATACTTCTCATTTCGGAGTCAAAACTTCACATTTTCTGTGATGGTTAGTATGCGAAATTCTTCAGTTTCGGCCAATTTTTCATTTTTTCAATATAACCTCTTTTCGGACTTCTGTTTTTTATGA